>CM046437.1:27394755-27551870 GCA_025506505.1 Flaveria sonorensis | reverse complement strand
TGCGTTAATAGGTAAACCGATAAACAGTTTTCAAATCATAAGTAGTGTATTGCAATAGATAGCTAGTCTATTAACATAAAAATATTAATCATAGTGATTTCGCGATTGAAGCTGACTGTGATATTTTGTGCCTCCCGTCACGACTTACCAGGTCGTGACGAATATATGTTAGGACAAAATTGCACCCGTATGACCTCGAGTCACACAGGTGGGCTCGTCAGACCCAGTAGTACTACCCAAAATTTCCCCGCTAGTCAATATTAACAATCCGAAAGTGTGAGGACTTTCCATGGTAACACACTATATCAATATTATACACACTCATATATAAAAGCGTTTGTGATCAACAGTATGCTATCTCCCCCAAAAGAGATTATGTAAAATGAGTGGGGCAAGAACTCACCTGGTGTGTAAAGATAATGACTAAAGAGAACTGGTGATAGGTGCAAAGACAACCCTTCAAAGGTTACCTAGAATACAAGAGTACATAAGCACGTGTACACAGAATCAACATGAACCCTAAGTGCTCTACAAACCAAGGACTCAAGGTTTTTGAAAGACAAGACACGTTTGACCCAGTTGACCCGTTTGACCCGTTGGTGACATTATAGGTGATAATTCGTTAATACTACACAACAGCATATCATACATGATCAACATACAACTTGATTACATATAGCACTTCATTAACCACATGTACTACCTAGATCATCATACAACTAGATATCATACAAGTCATGCGAATCTCAACTATTATCATGCTCATAACATCTAAAATGTTCATTCTTAATCAACCATCAATCCACAAAAGTCCTAGCTTACCTATATGACTCATACCATGATTTTTCCACAAACAGGCCAAACAGGTAACAAACCAAATCAACATTCATATAACCTAAACAACACATTTAATCACCTTAGAAACCATCCATGAACACACTAGCATGGTCCTAATATCCCAAACATGCTCAAATCATCCATTCAAGGATTTGCACAAATAAAGTTTCCCTTTTGGGAAAGTACATCCCAATTTCATCAAACACCCAAGACATTCATGGATTCATCATTTACATACCAATTCAAATCCATGACAACATCTCAACATGATCAACAACACCTAATCATCATGATTCATCAACATTCAACACCAAAAGTTACTATTTTTAGCAATGTATGAACTATAAGACATCTTCTTGATTTTAAATTGTTCATATCATCAACCTAGCATCTAATCATCATCACAAACACATCCATAACATTCATACATCATCAAATCATCAATTCATGCAAAATAAAGTTACTATTCTTAGTAACCTATGAACCATGAATCAAAATCGAAGCTTTCTTGCAAAATCGACGTTAACCAATATGCACACAACCTAACTAGCATCATTACAATATCAAACAACCAACATTCAACATCCAATTTGATCAAAATTGCATCAAACTTTCGGCTAAGGGTTCATCACCCGAAAGAACAACCAAAAATCCAATCTTTATGCATACTTGACGTTAAATAACATGTAATCTATCTAGTAAACACATTAACATCAACAACTAAGCATCAATCGACCATCAATTGCAGATTTCGAATGGAACTTTTGGCCAACATGAAGAATCATCAAAAACATGTAAAAATCTAACCTTTAAATGTGTAATAGTTTGCAATTGAAGGTTCTAACGTGTTCTATCACTTGAAATCGTTCAAATCCGAGGGTGATTGCTTGTTCTTGGGCTGAATTCGAAGAGGAGAGGGAGAGGGAGTGCAGGTCGCGGCCGATGGGGCTATTAGGGTTAGAGTTTTGTGTTTTAATCAATTTTAATTTTGCATAATTACCCTTTAAACCCTTGCACTTTGTATTTTATAAAAATTAGACTTTTAAATACTCTTTTAAAGCGTTTTTAACTAGAATATAAGCATATAAACTAACAATAATAATCATATGCATTATCTTCACTAGATACAAAACATACGGATTAAACACACACGTTTCCACGTTACGCGATAAAATTCACAATAATATTTAAATCACGTAAACCCATAAGCACAACTTAATAATCAACATAGAAATTATTTGTTTCTCATTATTAATTATTATTAAGTCACCAACGTTCAACGACAACTAGTGTGTGCTCCCGACACGTGTATGCAAGACTTAACGGAACTAACGGAGTTTGGTAACGGAAAATTACCGGATGTCACACTCAGTGAGGCATCAGCTGGTGAAGGTGTCTCACAACCTCTGTCTGGCCAAAGCTCAAGTGCTACACCAAGCAATGAAGAGCTAAGCTCTCTCGACCCTGAGTCACACATGCCAGTGATTGACAAAGGGAAGAGGATTATGACCTCTGAGGAGATTAAGGAGGAGAAAAGAGAGAGGAGAGGAAGGCAAGGGGAGAGAGTTCAAGTGAGACCCCTAGCTTAATGCAAGCTGCAATCAGGGTTGTCCCTAGGCCAAACACTTAGGACGATGAGTTGAGGGCAGCTAGATTGAACTACTTAGGGTCAAGGAACTATAATATAGATGAAATCAACTATCTTCCTTTGGATGAACTTGATGAACTGGCTAACATTAAAGTGTCTAAAGAGAGGAAGGAAGCTGAGGCTGCAGAGTTGCTCCTTAAAATCAAATAAGAAAGAAGAAGAACAAGACTATACAAAGCTCCTACCCTCTCTCCAATTCAAGAAAGCCCCGAGGAAGAGGTTGTGGCAACTAAACAAGAAACTGAGGTAGGTAGGGAGCAAGACAAGCAAAACATGATAACCTACTTGAGTGCCACAGGCCTCTATCAGGCAGCAAACCTACTTCCCTTGTCCTATGAGTACATAGAATTTGAGTACCTCAAGCAGCTTGAGCAAGAAGTGTTCAAAGAACAAAAAGCCGATAAGAGAAAGAAGAGGGAGAGGCTGCAAAGTCAAAAGCCACATCCTAGCCAATCAGAAGAAGTCTACTGACAGACTAAAGATGATGAGCTTCTTGAAGCTGTATGGGTTGTCCAAAAGGAGACTTAGTCATGTCTCTATCCACTATGGATGAGCATATTAGAGTGATTAAGTATAAGAAAAAAGGGTGAGCTAGTTGACTTGCATTCTCCACCAAGTCAGGTTGTACCTGAAGCTGAGGTCAAGGTTGAACAACAAGAGACAACTCAACCTGGACCTAGTACTGCATCTCAGCAAGCTTCATCTTTTGACTCATAGCAGGGTCATGATCCTTCTCCTTCTAAACCTATGAAGGAAAAGAACCCAACTGAGAATGACAAAGAAGGACATCTTGTACTCAAGACCAACCTTCACAGTTAAGGTATAGAAGAGGAAGAGTATGGCCATCAGAAAGGACAAGAAGAAGAAGAAGAAGTCCAAGACATCCACCTCTGCACCTCAGGATGGGTTAGAACATCCTTAGGGTGATCAAGAAGAGACTGCTCAACCAACTCCACTTATTGTAAAACCTCCTGCTATTGAGAGACCAACCAGATTTTTCCATGCACCTTTACAGGCATATAATCAAGTTGCTTTGTTGTCGTCTGAGAAAGATCCAGGTTTGTCAGATGTCTGTCGTTTCCTTGCTCAATCAAACTACCTCACTGCACTCACAATAGACCCTCCTTGATGATCTGGTATAGGTTGGACTCACCATAGTTGTTAGATTATTTTGTTATGTATGTAATAGGTTGGATGTTAGTTTGTTTCCTTGTAATTTGAATTTTTATAGTTTCTATGACCCAGCAAAACTACGGGCGAAACTACAGTTTCGCTCGTAGTCACTATCCTAGGTCACTCGGCGAAACTGTAGTTCGCTGCCGGGTGAATCTAGTTGATGGTCAAGACAGTTTCGCTAGCTGGCAAACTGTCAGTGAATCTAGCAATGCTTATATATTGTCATGTTTTTATCTTTGTAAGCAAGTTTTGGCAAAACCCTAATACAAAAATATCTTTGTTGCAACTGTGTGTGTCAGCTGGAAGTTTATTTATCATTATTTTTGAGCCATTGATTGACTATTATTGCTTAGATTCTCAATTTGTTCATTATGTTATTGATATTGTTGTGTTGATTTAGTGGGAATTTCTTGTTTACACATCAATTGCACTCTTATATCGATCAGAAGGACCAACAATATGGTATCAGAGCCTTTGTCCTCTCGATTGATTGGGTTTTGGTGCATTTTCGAAAAAGTTACTGTTCCATCCATTATTGATCTGATTTGCTTGTTTTTTGACATGAAAATTGATTGAGGCTTGTGCGTTTTGGGTGTGGGAAGCTATTGAAATCATCAGATCTCAAATTCATTGAGATTTAGATGGGTTTGGAGTGATTTTGTACTGAAAAAGGTTTCCAGATTCGTCGGGCGAATTTAGATATCTTCCAGCGAAATTGTCCCTTGTTTCAGCGAATTTACAAAATTCATTGTGTGTGGTTCTAGTTTCTGTGTTTAAGCCAAAGTAGCTCTTTTGAACGAAAGTTCATCTTCCTTGATTACCATAGCAAGCAAAAGTGCTATCGAAATTGTCTTTGAACAAAGTTCTACTAGTCTCAGCGAAACTATCGCCGAAGCTAGAGTTTCCGAGCACTAATTTGGGCAAAACTACTGTTTGCTTGCAAGCGAATCTACGAGCGAAGTTACCAACAAATTTAGAAGCTAATCTAACAGCGAAGTTGTTAGCGAATTTAGCAGCGAACTTACCATCGAATCTAGATTTTTCAGCGAAATTAATACTGTTTAAAGAATGACATCCACCAATATCACCATTTCTGACTTGGAGAGTGTTGCTCCCAATAGGCCATCGAGGCTTATAAACGGTGATAATTTTGAGGACTGGATACAATGTTTAAAAGCCTTCTTTTACTACACTGATCATAATCAATGGGAATCAATAGTAAACGGTCCACTCACTCCAACTGTCACTATTGGTCAAGTTACCTCACCAAACACTGATCCATCTACCTTTACCGAAAGAGACCTCAAGCTAATCGATCATGATCAGAAAGCTTTTAGAGCTTTAACTTTATGTTTATCTCAAGACATCTACAACCGCTTTACTGAACACAAGAATGCAAGATCTTTATATGATTCTCTGTGTGAATTTTATGATGGAAATGAGGATTTGAAGAAGGATAGGAAAGCCCAAGCGGAAAAGGAGTTCAATTCATTCGTAGGACACAAGAATGAAAGCCTTACTGATATTACAAATCGATTTTTGTCTATCTCAAGCACCTTAAAGAAGTATGATGAACATCTGGGTAACCATGAACAAGTTACTAAGCTCTTGGACTCACTCCCACCGCAATATAGCTTGCAAGTTAGGATGTTGAAGCAGGAAAGAAACGTTGCTGATTATAAACTTATGGATGTAATCAATAAATTGAAATATTTTGATTTGGGTTTAAAAAGGAGGAATACAATAAATCCATGATACCAGCCACAGTATATCCATAAAATGCTGCATTGATGTCATCCGCTACAAACTCGTCTATATATGGTTCAGCTTATGGTGGTTCTACGGGATATGGCATATCAAACAAGTCTAGTGGTGGATCTACAAGTGTTGGTTCAAGCTTAAAGATGTCTGTCACTCCTTAATTCCATCTGATACAATGGCATATTCGGAATGTTTGTAGACAGCTATGAAGCTCTAGTTGCGGGGGAGCTGAAGGGAAAAGGAATGACTATTGAAGACATGTATCAGGTAGATCCTAATGACATAGAGGAAACTGATATCCAATGGCAGATGGCCACGCTTACACTGTGTGCAAGAAGATTCATGGAACGAACTGGAAGGAGAAGCTTTGGAAATCAAAACTAGAACTCTAAGCTTGGCTTTGATAAGTCAAAATTGAGATGCTTTAACTGCAAATAGCTGGGGCACTTTAAAAGAGAATGTCCATCTCCAATCATCACTGAACCAGAAACTCCTGGAACTTCTAAAGTTATCCCAATCACCGATAAGGAAGAAGCTAAGCAAATGAAGGAAACAACACTCATTTCAAACTTTGATTGGAGTGCTGAGATTAAGGAAACTGAAGAAGAAATCAATAATGCGCTAGTGGCTGAGGTGGTGAACAGTGATATGGATTCTGTTGAGGACTTTGATCCTTTCAGGGAGTTCAAGTGTGAGATTCAAGAAGAAGCTATTGGTAAGAGTGGTGAGCAACGGGTTCAAGTTGAAAAGGTGAAGACTGGGAAAGTTAAAGAAGAAAAAGGTGATCATGAGAATGTTGAAGAGAAAGTGATAGTTTGTGAAGTAAGTGGGGTGAAGCAGGACGTCTATACAGAAGAAAAGAAAGAGGAAGGTGAAGCTGAGGAGATTAGGAAGAAAGAAGCTGAGGAAGAAGAATGCAGGAAGAACACTTCGGTCTGCCAGTGTGAAAAGGCCCTGGCTGCTGAAAAGGTAGTTATGGGCCTCCCTTGTGAGGTAATTCAAGACATGTGTTCTCCTCCTTGCAAAATTCGTTTATTTGGGGTATATAAAGCTAACAGACTATTAATAGAAAATGAAAAAGAATTGAAACAAATAAATAAGGAAATTAAAACAAATGAGTCTAAATATTTTGTCAAGTTAAATGAAGCTTTAAAATAAAATGAACATTTAAAAAGAAATCTTTTGGAAAGAAACATTGAAAAAAATGCTTTAACTGAACATGTAGCACTTGTTGAATTTGAAACAAGCAAATTAAAAACTAAACTTGAAAAATGGACAATTGCTGGGATGAAAGATGAGGAGCTTTGCAAGAAACAACGGGGGGCTAGAATTAAGACTTGTTTGGGAAGCAAAGAAACCACTCACGTTTATCCTCCTCCAAGTACTTACTGTTATTCTCCTATGCCTATACCTCATCCAACTAATGATTTAATTCAGAAATATACTAACAGTTTGTATGCAGGTTTAGAAGGAGCGAATCATGAGGAGATTCGGGAGGAATATGATTATGGTTCAAGTAGTGGTCTGGGCAGCTCTAGTTTTAACGTTTCAGATTCCAAAAAGTCTTTAACAGACAATAGTTTAAGTAGATTTGTTTACTAAATGTCTATTACAGACAATAGTATGTGTAGTTCTAGTTCTAGCCCAGCTTGTTCATCTTCAGATGTCTATAAATCAAATCATGATGTTTCAAATGCTCATGTTAATAGAAATGATGGTTGTTCAAGCAAAGCTTCAGATAGACATACTGACTCAAATTGTTTCGAAAAGTTTTCTTCTCATCCTATTCATCTTTTACACCAATTCGGATCCTTAAACCTAAAGAAACAAGACAACTTTCTCAAATGTTAGAAACCTTAATGTAATGAATCAGAATCTGCTAAATTAAGGTCATAAAAGAATATTAAAAGAATCATATGACTCTTGTAGCAATTTTGATTCACACATGTCTGAATATGAGGAAGAAATATTAACTGATCAAGCGTTTGTTCAAAATGTAATAAGAAAGGTTTAAAGTCCTGGTGTTTTAGATGTGGAAGGATGATCATGTTTTAACCTGCAATACGTTTGTTAATAGAAATATAAATAGTAGTCCTTAGGAAGTAGATTAAATCATTTCGTAAATAGTTTTTTGTGTAAAAATCTTCTGTTCCGAGACCTAAGTCAGTCAAGACTTGGGTCCCAATTTCCAAATCTTAACACTTTTTGTTTATATTCCAGGAACATTCAAGAAGAGCTATCAATAGCTTTTGGCACGTTGATAGTGGATGTTCAAAGCATATGACCGGGCTGAAGGACCTACTCACAAATTATCATATAATAAATGGAGGATATGTCGCTTTTGCTTGAGACAAGAAGGGTGGAAAGATGATTGTTCAGGGAGAAGTCTCAAATGGTTCCTTGACTCTGGAAAAGTGAACTATGTTCCAAATTGGCATTCAATCTTCTGAATCCTTTCTGTGGCATAGACGATTAGGACATGTTAATTTCAATAATATAAATAATTGGTTAAAAACAATCTTATGAGGGGTTACCACTTAAAAATTTTTAGTGGTAGAAAAATGCATGGGTGTGCTCAAGAAAAACAACACAAAAGCCACACAAGCTTAAGCTTGAAAACACTATTTCAAAACCCCTTGAATTGTTGCATACTGATTTATTTGGTCCTATTAGTGTTAAATCTATTGCTAAAAAATCTTATTGTTTTGTTGTTACAGATGATTATTCAAGATACACTTGGGTAAGATTTCTAGCAAACAAGAGAGATACTGCAGAAGAGCTTCAGAAGCTGATCCTCTCAATTGAAACCATCAGCAAAAAGAATGTAATGGCCATCCGAAGTGATAACGGTACCAAATTCAGGAACCATATATTTGACTCCTGTGCGAGCAAAGGGATTTTCAGATAGTTCAGTGCTGCCAGGACACCTCAACAAAATGGTGTTGCTGAAAGGAAGAATCAAACCCTTATTGAAGCAGCAAGAACTATGTTGATTGAGTCAAAACTTCCAATTATTTTCTGAGCAGAAGCTGTCAGTTATGCTTCCTATGTACTTAACAAGGTTCTTATTGTGGAAGACAAAATGAAGACTCCTTATAAGCTTCTTCATAAACAGAAACCCTTGATTAACTTCTTTCGCCCATTTGGTTGCTCATGTACCTTGCTAAACACTTAAGCTCAGAAGTCAAAGTTTGGTGTAGTTTCTGATGAATGTCTCTTCGTTGGCTATTCTTCCTCATAAAAGGCGTATAGGGTCTACAAAAAAGAACAAATATTGTGCATGAATCATTCTATGTTGATTGGAAGGAGTCTAATTCACCCAACATGGGATCACCTCAAACCAATGTGCCAATCATTCCTCCAACCAAACCTCTTCCTCCCGAACTCATCCACAACCACCATTGACCCTCCACCTCAACCTCCACTTGATGTTCCACCTACACCTCCACCATAACCGATTCCTCTATCCCACCAACTTCCCCTTCACAACTATCACAAACCACATCCTCATCTTATTATAATCCATTAACCCTTAACACCAACTTCAAAACCTTAAAAAGACCTTCCATATGATTACATCATTGGTTCCATTACAGATGGAGTGAGGACACGGAGTCAATCTGGTTTGATAAATGAATGTCTCTATGTATGTTTCTTGTCTCAAATCATTCCCAAAAATATCTCAGCAACACTTCTAGACCCAAGTTAGGTTGAATCAATACAGATGGAACTTCAGTAGTTCAGAAAACTAAAAGTTTGGCAATTAGTTGATCTTCCTCCAAACAGTTCCCTATTGGTACTAAATGGGTATACCGGAACAAACCAGATGATCATGAGTTATAATAAGAATAAATCCAGGTTGGTTGTTCAGGGATTTGATCAGGAGGAGGGCATTGACTATACTGAAGTGTTTGCTTCAGTTGCTCGCATTGAAGCTATCAAAATCTTTCTTGCACATGCGGCTCACAAAACTTAAAGTTTTTCAGATGGACGTGAAGTGTGCATTTCTCTACGGGAACATTGATGAGGAGATTTATGTTTGTCAACCTCCAGGTTTCGAGGATCCAGATTTTCCAGACAAAGTATATAAACTTGATAAATCTGTATATGGATTACATCAAGCACCTTGCATCTAGTATGAAACCTTGACACAATATCTGCTCAGCAAGGGTTTCTTTCGTGGAACTATAGACATGACTCTATTCAAGAAGGAAATTGATGGTGAAATGCTTATTGTTCAAGTGTATGTTGATGACATCATTATTCGGGTCGAATGAGAAACTGGGCAGAGAGTTTGAAGAAGTAATGAAGGATCACTTTGAAATGAGTATGATGGGGGACCTGTGCTTTTTCTTGGGGTTGCAGGTTGAACAAAAGCTTCTGGTATTCTAATTCACCAAGAAAGTACATTCTGGAGATTCTTAAAAAATTCAGATGGATGATTCTTCTCCAGAACTCACTCCATTCACTGCTTAAACCTGTTTAACTCCAGATGATAATGGGAAATCCGTGGATGCTCATCGCTATCGTTCTATGATTGGATCTCTCATGTATTTCACGGCTAGCCGTCCTGATATTACATTCGCAGTGTACTACTGTGCCCGTTTTCAAGCCAACCAAAAGAATCCGATGAAAAAGCTGTGAAACGTATATTTCGTTACTTAAAGGTTCCTCTCGGTTGGGTCTTTGGTACTTAAAAGGAGGGAACTTTGATTTACATGCATATTCTGACAGTGATCATGGTGGTTGCAGGATCAACAGGAAATCTGTCACTGGCGGATGTCAATATCTCAAAGATTGTCTTGTTTCATAGCAAAGAAAGAAGCAAACAACAGTATCTCTATCTACAGGAAAGGCTGAATATGTTGCTGCATCTAGTTGCTGCTGCCAAGTGCTTTGGATACAACATCAGATTATGGATTATGGAATCAATTTCCTTCATACACCACTTTTCTATGATAATAAAGCTGCTATTAGAATTCCTAAAAATCCAATTCTACATACTCGCACCAAGCACATTGAAACAAGAATTCATGCCATCCGAGACGCTCAGGAAAAGGTTTTATAGATATTATTCCAGTTGACACAAAAAATCAAAGAGCAGATATTTTCACAAAAACATTTGATAACCTTGTTTTTATGAATTAATCTCAATGTTGGGTTTAATATTATTTTTAAACCTCTTTTCTTAACTAATGTGTAAATATCTGTAAATACCTCCTTTTTTGTTTCTTGTCTATTTTTTATATTCATATAAACTTTTATTGATAAACTTTTGAGTCCCATATGTCTTCACATCTTTGATCTTTAACAAAATTTGAAAAACAGAAATTTCTATAACATGGCAGTAAAAATGAAATTTCGGGGAGAATAAAGATTAAATTCTTAGGTTTTTCAATTTTGTCTTTTCAGGAACTTCAAGAAAAGAAGTTTGAAGGAGGTCAACAGCCTTGTGTTGGGATATGCAATGGTAGGCTCAGTCTGAAAACGAAGTAAACAGTGATCGTGTAGCTTAATTAAAGTTTAAGAACTCGGTGATAAGGATTATCCTCCTGATATTTCAGCCTACACAAAGTTACAAGACCTGTCAAAAATGGGTTAAGAGTTTCAAATATCTGCTTTGATTGTTTCAAAATTTCCCCATCACCTTGTCTCTGAATTGATGCTTCTCATTAGCTCTTCGGATATATATCTCATGCTTATCTCCTCTACTATGTGTGAACATTAACCTGGAGTGATGATCTCCTCTGTTATACGTGAGTATAGACCTGAAGCTCTCATCAGCATGTTCTGGTGATCTTCTCTATTATACTTAAGTATAGACCTGAAGCTCTCATCAGCAAGTTAAAATAGTCATCTCCTCTGTTATACGTAAGTATAGACCTGGAGCTCTCATCATCTGTTCCCAAATAAAAGCATAGTGATTCTTAAATTAAGAATCATTGTTGAAAACTCAAAAGAAACTCAAGCAGAGTTAATCATATTGCTCAATAAACCATGAGGACATGATAAGTACTTTGTCGAATGTTTGTGGGAACCAAATCATCAGAGTCTCTGAAAATAAACCAAAACATGATAAAGACTGCTGTAGATTACACGTTGAAAAGAATAAGACATGGGCTTAAAAGGACAAACATATCAGCAATCCCGGTAATCATTGACTCTCAGGATCAACTTCTTGAAAAAGAAGTGTCTATATCCTTCTATTCTTGACTTTTTCTTTTACCTTGTGCTTTATTTCATTTTATTTTATTTTAATTTTAATCTTTTGTTATTTTTTATTTTGTTCGTGTTGATATTATAGGGTGAAGAATGTTTTTCATGAAAATTTTTGTAAATATAAGAATTAATTTTTCAAAAATTTACTAAGTGTTAAGCTCCAGCGAAATAAAGTTTCGCTGGCTGTTTCGCTAAGCAAATCTATAGATTCGCTGGCAAACTCTCTGTTGACTGGGATTCATGACTTTTTTGTGATGCCGAGCGAAACTATAGTTTCGCTGCTAGCGAAACTATGACCTATTTATTGCACAGTTTGAAATTTGTTTCACATATTCTGTTGCGAACATAAACCCTAGTTTCTCTGCGATTTTATACCCACACTCTTCAAAATCAATTTCCGTAGCGATTGTTTGGATCTAAGTGCTTAGGTGGGTGTTTCGAACCTGTTCTTAAGCATTGATTGAGGTTCTATACACTAGACAATAGTTCTAGATTGATTCGCTGGTTCGGGAGGTTCGCTGATTCGTTCAGCGAAACTGCAAAACCAACCAGCGAATCTAAACGAAAGTTCAATGTCCCGAACGAAACTATCTCGTTATGCTGACCGCGTGTACTTGACAGTTTCGCTAGGACAATTTCAGCGAAACTATAGATTCGCTCAGGTACACAATTTTTGTCAGGGTTTCAGCGAACTTACAACTTCGCTGCTGTAAGAACCATAATTTCGTTCTCAGCGAAACTATAAAATCATTTAGACACATGAGTTTGTGCCTGTTTCACATCGAATCTATACTTTTGCTTGGACGAACTAAAGTTCAAACCATAGCGAAACTATTAAGATGTGCCTTTAGCGAAACTACAGTTTCACTACAGTTTCGCTGACAAGCGAAACTGTTGAATTTTCTTGTATTTTGTTTATTTCATCGTTTATTCTTTTTTCAATGTTTTAACTAACCTACTTTTGTTTAATTTTCAGAAGGATGGCTAATGTGAAGTTTGACGAGAAGAACAATATTATTGCTATTTTGGACGACAGTCACCCAAAGGCTGTTGGCTTCAGAGACTGCATCAAATGGCTCAAGGAATCATCTATATGCTATGCCATTTCACACATGCCCACCATCTATGACAGTCACCTGAGAGATTTTCGGAGAACAGCAGAGTACGACTTAAGGTCTACCCCTCACAAGATAACTGCTAGAGTTTGTGGGCATGATATAGCTATTGCAACTGAAACAGTAGCCAGAGTGCTGAAACTTGAGAATGATTATGGACCCGAGGTAGTGCTATCTGAGGCACAGGTTCTTGAGGCTTTTAGGATCATTGGCAATGAAGGGCCTCCATTTGGTTCCCGAAAATAAACTAAGAAATCCTTCCTGTCTAAGGAATGGAGATATGTAGCATATGTTTTTATCATGTGTTTAGATCACAGGAATGGATGATCTAATGGTCTTAATCTGCATTGGGCCAGGGCCATGATTGTATTTTGCAGGGGCCAAAAGGCTAATATAGCCAAGTTAATCTTCGACTGTATGACCGAGAACATAATGGCATTAAAGAAAGAAAAATGGTTGTTATATCCTAGATTTGTGCAAATGTTGATAAATGATCTTGCCCAAAATTTGCCAAGACATGGAGAAATTAAGAGGCTAATGCAGATGAATAGAATAATATTTACTGACTGCTCTGCCATAAGACATGATTTCAGTGGAAAGATCACTCATCTATGGGAAAACATGTACACGGCAGAAAGGTGGAACTATATAAGGAGACTGATTGAAAATGAAAACAAAAATGCAAAAGATAATCAAGAAAAACAAGCTGAGGAAATAAAGAAGCGAAAAAGATACGCAAAGGAAAAGGAGTATGATTTAGAAGTAGAGATCGATGAAGTAGAGGAGGAATTGAGGATTCAAAGGGAGAGGAAATCAAAAAGAAATCTGATCAAGAGACCCACCTCATGTCGCTGAAAGGAGATCAAAGCATAAGCAGCCAGTTTTTGAAGAAAGAAGGGATCCTAGATCTGAATTAGATCAAGATGTTATTCGAAATCTGAATACATCTTTGGCAAATGAATTAGGGATGATAAAAACAAAGCTGGTGAATCAGGAACTAAGAGAAAAGAAGAAGGATAAAGAACTAGAGAGCATGAAGAGAATGATGGTAGACCAACAGGAATTGATTAGGAGATTACTTAAAGAGGTAAATGAGCTTAAAGCTAATGCTAGCATGCCCAACCAGTTATCTCAAGCAGAGCTAGATGATCTTACATATACATCCAAGTATTCATTTTTTAAGGTGGGGAGTTCAACAGGGATTGGAGGAGATGCCAGTGGAGCAGGAGCAGGTGCTAGTGGTAGTGGTGATGGTGGCCCTGATGTTGGAATTGATAAAGTTGTTAGAACTGAAGCTGAGAAGAGAAGTGATGTGGAAGGTGCTGTAGGAGGTGAGCCTAGGGTTATAGAGGCTGGGTTTGTAGATTTGGGGCTGAACATAGACACGGATTTGATTGGGGCTGAGGTATTCAGAGAAGGAGCAGTTGAAGGAAGCAAGAAAGGAGCTGATATGAATCTTATAGACGAAGAAGAGGAGTATGAAGAACAATTGGTTGATTATGATTTTGAACCTGAATATTATGAAGTAGATGAGCGCCCAGTGACTTATATGGCTCAAAGGAGTTCTGATAAAGGAGATGTATTCGAGCTGAGTAAGGAAGACTGGTTCGTCAAAGAGAAAGAACAAGAACAACTGACCCCATTGTTTTAAAGCATGAGTGAACCTAGTAGGAAGAGATCAATAAGAAGATTGTTAGTTGGAAGTACAATTCTGAATTGAAAATTTTTATGATTAAGAGAAGGGGAGGGGACAATTCTTACCTGCACAAAAGGAAGGCTTTCAAGACCTTGCCTAGATGGGATTTAAGAAGACTGTCAGATATTCCCCTTCTGGAGGCACACGTAAGTGAGAAGGTAATGCTGTTGGAGAAGGAGATTAAGGCCGGGATGAATGATAATTTGAAGCATTCGGATTCATGAAAACTGAAAGAAGGAGATCAAAGAAAGATTTGGATTGGGCTACAGGAAAGGGAAAGATTATGTTGAAACTAAAGCCAGCCAAAACAATAAATAGAGTGAGAGTGCCCCCCATCCACTTCCCCTAAGGCTACAAAAGTTTGAAAAGTGGTTTTACGATAATACATGGGAAGCTGTGATTAGATTGAAGGGTGGTGAAGAGATTAAACTATTTGACCTGATGGAAGTGTTCTCCTTCTGTGATGAAGATTTAATGGTGCTATGCGAGAACCCATCAAAGCTGGAGCTGGAGATGAATCAAGAACCAAAGCCAGTCTATTCATGAATAAGGCTAACAAGGCTCGAGGTGTGAGGGCTGAGGTCAGGGAGCTTACTGAGAAAGTATTACAAGCTAATGAATTGAGGATGATGTGCAGGAGCTGACAAGAAAATTTGAAAAGGCCAGTGTAAAGGGAGAAGAAGCTGCTGCGGAGTGGGAGGTGAGAGAAGATCAAGGGTGAGATCCAACCAGGGGAGTATTGATGATCTAGTATAGGTTGGACTCACCATAATTGTTAGGATTATTTTGTTATGTATGTAATAGGTTGGATGTTAGTTTTGTTTTCTTTTAATTTACTTTTTATAGTTTCTATGACCCAGCAAAACTAAGGTCGAAACTACAGTTGTCAGTTGTCCTAGGTCACCCAGCGAAACTGTAGTTCCCTGCCGGTGAATCTAGTTGATGGTCAAGACAGTTTCGCTAGCCAGCGAAACTGTCAGCAAATCTAGCATTGCTATATTGTCATATTTTTATCTTTGTAAGCAAGTTTTGGCAAAACCCTAATACAGAAATATCTTTGTTGCAACTGTGTGTGTCGGCTGGAAGTTCATTTGTCATTAGTTTTGAGCCATTGATTGACTATTATTGCTTAGATTCTCAATTTGTTCATTATGTTATTGATATTGTGATGTTGATTCAGTGGGAATTTCTTGTTTACACATCAATTGCATTGTTATATCAATCAGAAGGACCAACACTCCTCTATATGAAGAACAACTCCTTGAGTTTTGGAGGACCTGCCAAGAGGTGATCTTGGACGGTGAGAAGGCACTATCTGCCATAGTGTAGGGGAGGACAGTTTTCATCACCCCCAGCCACAATCAACTCTCATCTAAGGCTGGATGGTGAAGAAGGCGAGTTGGCGAGTTGTCCTTTCCCAAATCTACTTTTAATGGGTCCTTCTGGCAAATGGGGCTATGAAGGGGACTTCACAGTCAGAACCTTAAAAAAGGGTAAGGTCTCCTTCAATTGGAAGTACCTCCCCATGTCAGTATACCACTTGTTATCTAACAAACATGGAGGATGGGACCAGATTACTGAGAACATATCCTACATAGTCCATGGAATGGTTCAAGGGGTCAAATTCAGGTACTCCTGGTTTGTTTATACAAACGTGTGGCAAACTGGACTCCTTAGAGTATGCATGTTCCCTAGATATGTTCAACACATTCTTAACTATGCACTTATGGTCACAGTTAAGGGGAACATGTGCTACTCTTAAATTGGTACAGATGAAGCCTAGCATCTTTAAAATCATAAAAAAGACCACTGTTGGCTTCTCACGGGTGGATAGAAACTTCCCTAGTCCCAAAAATAATAGAGCTCATTGCTCAAGGTGATAACTTGGCAACACCAGTCAATGTTGAAACCACATCTTCTACATGTGCACACCCACATCCATAAATAAACATCACCTACATAAGAAAATCCAAACAAACCCTTCTTAGTCTACTGAGATTGAGTAGATCCCCATACACCACCCATGCAGGAGGAAATGGAACCAAGAGCTCCCATTTCCCCTGAGGAACAGACCACTCCCTTTACTTTAGTGACCAGGCTGAGGTTCCTCATGCTCAGCCTGATGAGCTCATTACCCCAGCCTTAAGCCATCACTCTATGTCTTAAAACTCAAGTGATCAATATTTAGGAAAATACCATCCCCAACCATTAGACTTAAACTAACCCATACTTGATCTCCAATTCTATGATGATGAGGATATGGGCTGTAGGAGTACAATGAGTCTCTCTTCTTCACCCCTACTCAAGAGAGATGAGTGCTCCTGAATCCTATATCTAGCCCATATCATCAAACCCAAACTGAGATAGACCTCCCTAAACATGTTCAGGAGGCCTATATGGAAGAGGCTCTCACTTTTGCAAGTGATTACATAATTAAGACCTCAACCATGGCAACCCAGCCCATTGACACTTCTCTTGAAGCTATCATGGTGCAGGGGAAATCCAGCAGCTAAGAAACCCAGGCTGGTGGTGAGGAAAATACCTTGGTTATTCTCTCATATCCCCATGATTATTCTGACGAAGATGAGAGAAGTCTGCCTACTAAAGGTGCAACAACTGTAAAAAAACATACACCTATTTAGTTTCTAAGGTTAGTCACCTAGAATTTCAGGTGTCTACCTTACAAAGATAGGTCAGTGACTAGCAACTTGAGATCACCGATCTCAAGGGCAAGTTAGCTGAGAGACCTGTCAGGAAAAATCAACCAGGTCCATAAAAACCTATGGATGTAGTGGACCTAACCCTTAGCTCCCATGTGCAAGAGGGGGATACTACCAAAAATAGGGAGAAGGTCCTACCTACATCACAAAACCTTGGAGTTCTGTCCAGAGTATGAACATAGAGGATTCACCTCCCTCACTTGTAGTTGTCCGTACTCAGCAACCTCCTCAGGCCCACATTGATATGGATTCCCTAACTCAAAGCCTGTTTGAGGAGGGTATACCAAGGGCAATGTCCACCCCATCCTATCCTGCTAAAAATCCAATAGTAGGATGGAGGTATGATGCTGATAGGAGAGTCCTGGTAATCTTTAGATCTCAAGGACAACAAGAAGTCTTCAACTTTCACAACCTGAGATACTATGAGAGCACCTATTTGGTTGACCTGCCACTTGCCAACCCAAGTCAAAACAGGCAAGCTGCAAGGTTAGCTGAAAGGATTCAAGATAAGGTGCTTGAAGAGTTCAAAAGGAGAACCAAGCTATATAGATAGAGGCTAACAGGCAAGACTATTGATCAACTGGATGTTGAGGTGGATGCTAAGATTAGCTTCGAAGGGGAAACCTTGGTTGAAGGCCTAGTAGTTGAACCTGTGAATCTTGAGATAGGAACTGCTTGAACACCCATTACCATCAGTGAGGCACCAGCTGGTGAAGATGTCTCACAGCTTCTCTCTAGCCAGAGCTCAAGTGTAACACCAAACAATTAAGGCCAAAGTCTCTCCACCTTGATTCACACAGGTCAGTGGCTGAAAAAAGGGAAGAGGAAAATGACCTCTGAGGAGATTGAGGAGGAGGAGAGAGAAAAAAGAAGAGGAAGGCAAGGGGAGAGAGTTCAAGAGGACACCTAGCTTTATGGAAGCTACTATCAGGGCTGACCCCAGGCCAAGCACTTAAGAAGATGAGTTGAGGGTAGCCAGACTAAACTATCCAAGGTCTAGGAAATATAATGTTGATGAACTCATCTCTCTTCCCTTACATGAACTGAATGAATTGGTTGGCAAGGAAGTGTCAAAGGAGAGAAGGGAAGCTGAGGGTGCAGAACTGCTCCTTAAAATCAAAGAAGAAATGAGAAGAAAAAGACTCTACAAAGCTCCTACCTTCTCCCCAGTTCAAGAAATCCATGAGGAAGAGGTTGTGGCTACTGACCAAGAAACTCATGTAGGTAGGGAACAAGATAGACAAAACATGATAACCTACCTGAGTGCCACAAGCCTCCATCAAGCAGTAGACCTGCTTCCCCTATCTTATGAATACATTGAATTTGAATACCTCAAGCAGCTTGAGCAAGAAGTGCTAATATAGCAAAAAGCTGCTAAGAGGAAAATAAGTGAAGAGGATGCAAAGTCAAGAGCCATCATTAGAGCAATTCAAAAGAAGTTTACAGAAAAACATAAGATGGTGAGCTTCTTGAAGCTGTATGGGTTCTTCGAAAAAAGACTTGGTCCAATGTCTCTATCCACCATGGATGAGCATATTAAAGTGATCAATCAGAAGATCAAGAGGGGTGAGCTGGTTGACTTGCATTCTTCACCAAGTCAGGCTACACCTGAAGTTGAGTTTAAGGTTGAACCACAGGAGACAACTCAACCAGGACCCAGTGCTGTATCACAGTTAGCTTAATCTTCTGACCCATAGTAGGGTCCTGATCCCTCTCCTTCTGAACCTGTGAAGGAAAGGACCCAACTGAGAAGGATATACAAGAACCATCTGGTACTCAAGGCCAGCCTTCTTAGTTAAAGTATAGAAAGAGAAAGAGGATGGCCATCAGAAGGGATAAGAAGAAGAAGAAGAAGAAGAAGTCCAAGATGTCCACCTTTGCACCTCAGGATGGGTCAGAACATTATGTGGGTGATCAAAAAGAGGCTACTCAACAAAGTCCACCCATTGTAGAGCCTCTTGCTGCTGAGAGACTCATCGTGGCTTGGGTATTTGCTATTAACCTAGACAGATGGTATGTCACTAGAGATCAAGGGTCAAGACATGTTCTTATGGCAAAACATACTTGACATCCCTCTGTATGATCTCTCTAACATGAGGAGGTACTTTGAGAGTCTGAGAAATTCTGACCAACTAATGATGAAGGGAATGATCTTGATTCTGATGAGGACTATCATCAGATAAAAATCAAGCTTCAAAGTTCTTCTTTAGTTTTGGTAGCATCAGCCTAGGGGTAGTTGTACGAATCACACTTTGAGGCTGATGCAACCAAAGAGCTCTCAGCATGCACATGTGAAGTACAAGGAAGTTACTTTGGAAAATTTGATATAACTCAGTGTATTATACTAAGTATCAAATCTTCCAACGTCTAAAGACCAGATCTTCCAAAGCCAAAGATGAAGTCTTCTGAAGCTTCAAAGACAAAGTCTTCCAAAGCCAAGAGACTGATTCTTCCGAAAAGAGAGAAGACGCGCTTTCTCTGACTTACTTTTGACAAAAGCTGAACCACTTTCTGCTGCCACTTCTGAAGACTCATCAACTTATATGAGTTGGGGAAAATTCCATACTTTTGTCAAACTATAGATTAAGGTCTTATGTTTGTAACTTTCTACTTTTGTACTTTTATCCTTTTTGTAATATAGTAGGATGTGAGCTATAGCAAGTCATAGTCACTAGTCAAAAGACAATCTGCCTTTTGACTCTACATTGATCTTATTTTCTAGATTAGTGTTTTCAGCTGGCCTTTAAAGTATGGCCGACTGTAAGATGTAGTATAAAGTATCTCAAGTACTTATGATTTTAAGATAAGCTTTGTAACATTTTATAAAAACTTGAGAGCAATATACATCATTCTCAAAAACCATATTATCTTGTTCTTGTTCTATTATTTACTTGTGTTATTTGTTTTATCAAAAACCGGTTCCCTATTTGATCTATTAAGTGTCCTAATACTCCCCTAACAATTATAAAACTGTTGCATTGACCCCCTTAATCGGTCCTGCAGGCCCCCGCTTTGGACTCCCGCCAAGGGGACGTTGCCCCATTGGAACCCGCATAATATTTTAAGGTTCTAATATTAGGAATCATAATAAACGTAAAATTATAGTGCACTTCGCGCCTACAAATTAATATGATAAATATGATGACTACATTATCACCTAGCTAACCCAATTATACTAAAATATTTAACAATTTGAATCCGTATTAACAAGTTCATTAAATAATTAATCAACTGAGATTTAAATTTACATTGATGTTCTTGATAATTCGTGAATTATGTTGTGAGTTCTTGATAATTCGTGAATTATGTTGTGATCAATTAGTGTCATCTGGGAATGTTGGACTATGTATCACATTTACATGTTAGAAGTTTTAATTTATCAATTCAGGTCCTACCATACTATTTTATATATTACGAATCTACTAGTGGTTAACCCGCGCGTTGCGGTGGAGTGAACAATTTACAAGTCTATACTTGTTATATTTCACTTATTTATCAATTGTTTTGTTTTATGGTTTAAATATCTTATAGGGTTTATGATTATTAACATATATTAGAGCTAATACATTGTTATAAAACTAATTAGCATTAATAAAAATAAATGAATGACTCAACTTTTAAGTAAACATAAGTGTTAAACATGATTAAAGTTTAACGAATAATTTCAAAAAAAATCACATTCGACATAGTATAGGTTGAATTGATTTGATATAATAGTAAAAAGATTTGTTATAACATTAGATATTAAATATAGATATATTAATAGAAAACCATGTGAAACATTTTTTTGAAGCAAAATGAAAGTATAATACGAAGATTTCTTATAATATTAAAGATTAAAGCTTGCAATCCTTTATATGTTATCTTAAAATTATTACAAAATTATAATCTTGTCTTAAAGAGATGTTTTATAGATAGTAATAAATAATTGATTACATAGATATAGATTATTATTATCATCATTGTTATAAATTTAGTAATTATATAGTTAAGTATTCAAATAGAATAATATTTATTTATAAATTTCATTATTATTATTATATTAGTATTATTATTATTATTATTATTATTATTATTATTATTATATTATTATTATTATTATAAAATTATTTAGTTAAGTATTCAAATAAGGTAATACTTATTTACAAATTTATATGTTAATGTAAAATATTATAAATTATATAATATTTAATGTAGTGAATTAAATAATCTTATAATATTAAATAATGTATTAATCAATGTATTAATTACAAGAAGTTTATTAATAAAGGGTAAAATAAGAATGATTGCATTGCAGACTTGCACATAATGCTTAAAAAGTTGTATTAGGTGTCTTAATTTTTTTTATTAAATCACATTTGTATCATAAGATTTTGCTTTATATAGTAGTATAGTGGACACCCGCGCTTCGCCGAGGTTTGATTTTTAATGTATATGTGAACGCCACAATGATAGTTTTTGGGATTATCATGATTTTAGTGAGTTCAATGGTATAAGCGCTCGGATTCTCAATCTATCTACACATGCTTTACTGATTCGTTATTATATCGTCATGATACTATTATTGAACATATGATATTTAATAAGTCGTGGATATCAAGTAAAAACAAATACGTTAAAATTATTTGAATAAAAACTATCATTAAATGTAGAACATTGTATCATGATTAATGATATGTTATTATTAGATTGTTACAGATACAATAATATGATAAAATCATAGTATTAAATTTTAACATAATATTATATTATATTTTTAGACATATTAAATAATATGTCATTTAATAACAAATTTAGTCCTAAATACTAAAGTTATAGACTACCCAAAATACCCCTAGAAAATATAACTATTAGTTATTATAAATATTAGTTGTATACTTAATTATTTAAATAGTATTTAATAAATTTAACTGTCATTTTCAAGTATTAAAAATAATATAATATTAAATGTTTTGAATTAAGTAATATCATATTATTAAATAATGTATTAATAATGTGTATTAGTTAAAAAAGTTTATTAAATAGGGGTAAAATTAAAACTATTACATAGGACACATGTACTCTATGCTTAAAATATTATATTAGACATCTTACAATTTGAGTAAATTACTGTCTTGTGCTCCTAAAATATATTATATAGTAGTATAGATAGTTATTATAAATATTAGTTCTATATTTAATTATTTACATAGCATTTAATAAATTTAAATGTCATTTTCAAGTATTCAAAATAATATAATATTAAATGTATTGAATTAAATAACATCATATTATTAAATAATGTATTAATATAATTAAAAGAGTTTATTAAATTGGAATAAAAATGAAACTATTACATAGGGCACTTGTACTTTATGTTTAAAATATTCTATTAGGCATCTTACAATTTGAGTAAATTACTATTTTGTCCTACTAAATGTATTATATAGTAGTATAGATATAGATAAAGAAAATAAAAAACAGTAAATGTTGTTAAAGGATTCAGTACGAGGCAAACGTGTTAAAAGTCACTCTAAGTGCATTCAAATGTTTATAACTTCTACTTTGCTTATTTAAATATATAAATTACCATATTATTAATACTTTTTAGTATATTACTAGTTTATATTATATAAAAAAAACAACGTATAAACTTAACACACTTTGACCTCTTTAACTCATAGGTAACTGTTACTTGCATCTATTGTTGGTCTTATGATTTTCTACTAGTGTTGTATTTTACAAATATTAGATAATTCGATGCCACTTGATTGGCTGACAATTAATTTGCATTTGAAAAATAAGTATCAGATATTATATAACACATAAAAAATAGGTCGCATGACCTACTCTTTACTACTAAGTCGTAGGCTATCCATTGTCGTGATACCTATATTTTATCATGTTCCTATTTCTTAAGTATAAATATTTTCATCATGTTTCTACATCTTAAACATAATATTTCCCTATGTTGTTTTTATTTTTATTAAAAGTTGATGGGTGTAATTGATTGAGAATAAAAGGACTTAGAAAATTTGAAATGGACAATTAATTGGGTGGAGTCAGAGTCATACTCCTGTTTTAGGCTTTTGAGAAGATATGTGGTAAGAAGGTATGGCAAATTCCATTATGGACTACCTTTTTTTTCACTCTAGCACTTCCGTATGTACTCCTTTTATCATCTTCAACTCTTTTGGACTGCTTTTCTTTGTTAAAAACGTTCAAAAAGACTTAAATTTTGAGTCAAAAGTCCTGACATTTCTATCTTCAAATAATGAGTTAATATATTATATAACACGTATAAGCATCATATAAGATGGATGAGTATTCCAGTATTTTAAGGAGTTTTTAATCCTTACTAAATCATATACTAAAAATTGTATTCTAGATTTTGTTATAACTTTTGAAAATTTACAAATTGCTTAATTCTCTATGTAACCTATGGACGCTCTGTGCTTCTATGCATTAAATTCTTAAGCTTGGACTAAAAGCAATTCCAACCCATTTCCTATCCCTATTCTCATCATCATATTTTGACAAAATCACCAAAATATACACTTCATCCTATACATTATCCCTATATTTTAAGAGGAGAGCAACCTCATTCGTGAAATATAGGAATTTACCATGCATCCACTATATTTTTTTAATATTATTTGTAAGGGTATGTGAGTGAAAAAAAAGAGAGGGAGATAATAAAATGTTAAAATAATATAATTTATTTCAGATAGGGAAAGATATAAAGAATTGGATGTAGCTAAATTACAAAAAGATAGGTAATTTAGAGAATATTGTTTTTTTTTTGTTTTTCTTATATTTTTGCAAAATTATAGGGATGGATGAGAAATATGTGACAACTCACCCGATTTTCTGGTGCCAATGCAGTAGACCAGTGATGTAACACAACCATGTAACGTAATTTTCGGGACGAAAATTCTTTCAACATGGGGATAATGTGACATCTGGTAATTTTTCGTTACCAAACTCCGTTAGTTTCGTTAAGTCTTGCATACACGTGTCGTGAGCATACACTAGTTGTCGTGGAACGTTGGTGACCTAATAATAATTAATTTGGATAAGAAATAATAACTTAATTAATAGTTTTGATTTCAATAATGTGATTTGTAACGTCCGAAAATTTTGAAGAAAAGAGGGCAGGTGAAGTTCTCGCGCGAAAGGAAGTTCTCACGTGAGAAGTTCATGCGATAAGCTCAGCTGGGTATAAATAGCTGAGAACACCCAATCTGACTCCATTTCACACGAAAAGTTCAGCTGCTAGAGAGAGAAATCGGCTGCGTAGAGAGAGAAAGTGAAGAATCCAAGTGTTTAAGGTATGTAACTCGTGTAGTAACTCGTGTTATGTACTAAGAATGGATTATTGATGAATATAACGCTTGGTTATGTAGTTTTTGCTCGGTAAAGGCTTCGAGAAGGTTGTGGTTGTGCTAGAACTTCAAGAGGTGAGTTTCTAGTCCCCTTTGTACGCAGGTTTTACATTTTGGGGCTATTACGCATACTAGAACGTTTTAAAATGCCTGTTTATGCTCGGTTTGATGATGTTTATGATGTTAGCTTGTTAGAACAGCCTTAGATGCGATAAGTTATGACTGGGTGGGAAAAGTAGGAAGTTTTCGTGCGAGTAGTTTAGTTGTAAGTTATGAAATTTGAATCTGTTAAGTTCTCACGCGAAAAGTGTAGTTTTCACTATATATGCATGTTTTCGTGCAACAGGTAGTTCTCGCGCGACTTGTAAGTTCTCGCACGATATGTGGTTCTCGCGCGATAAGATGGTTCTCGCGCCAAAGGGGTAGTTCTCGTGACGAGATGTTGCTGATGTATGTTAAGTTTTCGCATGCTATGCTGTTATGTGTGATGTGTTATCTTTTCACATTGAACGACTTTTAAAACTATATATATATATATGTTTTATGATGTGACTTTACTTGATATGTATGATTATGTAAGTAAAGTATTACGTAACGAAAGTGAAAGATAACGATGATAAAAGTGGAACATAATGAATGAATGAAAGTCTTGCAAGCAAATTGACAGGAGGTTCACAACTCATTGAGGGGTTGTTAGCTCAATTGTGTGCGGTTTAGCTAACCCATAAGGATGAACACAGGGGGGTCAGTCTTTGTGACTAATCAAGACGTACGAAAATGGGATCCTTGTCGCTCGATCCGAGACAGAAGTTGCTTCGTGCATGATGATGGGGTGTAGCCTATGACAGGATCTAGATTAAAAGTGAAAGAACGAAAGAAAGTACGAAAACGAATGATTATGAATGATGATGATTAGATAATAATAATTATTATCAAGATGTACGTACGAAGTGTGATCATGAACGAAAGTAAAAGCTATGTTTTAACGAAAAGTAAAGTATTTTTAAAATATAAACTAGAACTCACTCAGCGTAGCTGACTTTTGTATGCATAATAGTTGGCAGGTAATCGCTTATGCTGAGGAGGTGCAGGCATGGATGCATAAGCCACTGGGAATGATTTGCGTCTGGCCTCCACATTTTTGGGAATGATTATTGTATTAACAGAACTTTGAGATGTAAATGAATGATTTGATGTATTGACATGATTTTAATCATGAATGCAAAGTTTTAAATTCCGCTACAAATGATGTGTTTTAAATGTTTATATGCGATGATTGACCAGCTGTAAGTGTCCCGAGAATGGGGCCTTACATGATTATGCGATTTAAGGAGTTGCGCATCATTTTATGTGTTACGCCTGACAATGTGACTATGTGTAGTGCATGATCTCATGGATGATAGTTATCAATTGGTTTTTATATTATTTGTTAGTTAATAAAATCTATGAATTATGAGATGAAAAGGGATTTAAAAATGTTAAAAAGTTAGTTTTACAATTTATAAAAGTTGAAAGGAGTTAAAGGAAATTTCTTACCATATATATAAGTTAAAAATAAAACCCTAGCCCGATTCCCCACCCTCTTGGCCGTAAACCCCCATCCCATCCTCTCCATTTGCGATTTTTGATCAAGAACAACAACTATCAATTGATTTTGCTTAGTCTTGAGTACTACAATGCGTTAGCAAGTGCCACACTCGATTATTACGCGAGTAAAGGTAACGTTTTGGTTAGTTTTTCATAGTTTTTGATTTAGAAGGAACCCTAGTTCGATTGGGGTATGTTATCACAAAATTTATGTTGTTTGATGATGTTTTGATGTTAGTTGTATTGCATTGATGTTAGTTTATGTGGATTATGCAAGAAATTCATGGATTTTATGTGTTGTTCATACCTTACTGTAAGTAGTAACTTTTGTTTATTAGCTTTGAGAATTATGATGAATTGATGATGTTTATCATGTCTAGATGATTTATATGAATTAGATTAGATATAAAGTTGATGAATTTATGAATGGATTGGATGATAGATTGTTTTTGGGTGTTATTTTCCCGAAAGAGAAACTTTATTGATGTGAATCGTTGGATATTTTGATTTGGACATGTTAATGATGTTAGGATCATGCTAGAATTCTTATTGAAGATGTCTAATGTGTTAGAATGTGTTAATCGGGTTGTATGGACGCTTGATGCATTACTTGGGAAATTTAGGTTCTTACGGATATTGCAAGATGTTAGGTTATGTTAAGAGATCATGAAATCATGTTTGGAATTATAATAAATCATTGTTGTGTATGTTAGTTGGTATGAATCTTGTTGAATAATATGATAATGATCATCATACACGCGTGCGAATCTGAGGCCCCTACTTAGTAGGATTGGCAGGGTTTAGGATGTGAAGTCGTGAGTGGTTTCACATGACATGTAATGCATGATTAGACTCCAGAATGATTTATTAGTTGTGATGTAATTATGATTATGTTGAGCATGTTGATTGTTTGAGATTCGTATGTGTTGTATGATAATATATGTGGGTATGATGATCTTGATAGAACTTAAGATTAATGATGTGACATACGTGAATAAATTATATGATAACCATTTATGATGAGTTGCTATACTTGATCAAACAAGATTTCAATTAACATGTCACCAACGGTTCAAACAGGTCAACTAGGTCAAATGAGTCTTGTTTTCCAAAACCTTGGGTCAACGTGTTTATTGAGCACCTAGGGTTGTTAAGCTTTCTATGTACACGTACTTATGTACTTGCGTGTTCTAGGTAACCTGTGATGGGTTGTCTTTCCACTCATCGTTAGCTCTTTTTTATTGTTTGTTGGCGAATCAGGTGAGTTCATGCCCACTTTTAAACACTCTCTTATTGGGGGAGATAGCATACTCTTATTGTAAGTTGTATATAGTGTAACACAGTGTGTTATACCTTGAAAGCTCTCACACTGCTGGGTCTGACAATCCCCACCCGTGCGACTCAAGGTCAAACGGGGGAAATATTGTCCTAAACACAAATGTCGTCATGATCTGGTATGTCATGACGGGTGACAAATAAACGAACAATGTCAGCTTCGATCGTGAAATCACTATGGATATTACTTATGAATATAGACTAGCTATCTATTTCAATGCACTTCTTATGTTTTACCACTGTTACTGTTTATGTTAAACACAAACTCTTGAACTCACTAACCGTTGTGTTGACTCTTTTAGTATGCTATTCTCAGGTCGAGGTTAGCAGCAGCGCTTTGGAGCACTCACGTGTCAGCATGCATTGGGACCAACATTGTTTTGCATTTGGGATTCAATATACATTCTGTTTTAAAAAAATGGTTTGGCGCGTGTTTGCGTATTTTACATTTCATTACTTTGGGTTTGACTTATTTACAAAATGCTTCCACACAGTTTTGAAGTTATAAACTCTGGTTTGTCTTAAAAATTTCATATAGTATCGTTCTGAGTAACTAAGGACTTAGATCCTTGTTTGTCACACGCCTCGTTGTAGAACCCTGCATGTGGAATTTGAGGGTGTGACAAAATAAGATGTGAATGCTTTAAGTCCTCAAATTACTAAGGACCTCAAATTCTAAAGGCATTAACTTTTTTCAAAAAAATATATATATATATATATATATATATATATATATATATATATATATATATATATATATATATGTGTGTGTGTGTGTGTGTGTATATATATATATACATAAAAATAAAAATATATATATAGATATATATAGGGGATGGTTCCTGAGAAATCCAATAGTTGTGTGAAAACCAAAGAAAACCACGTAAACAACCGATATAACATACTACTTTTTTGTTCTTGTAATTGTCAAAAGGGTATCTAACTATCTGTTACATATATATTGAACATAAACACGAGCATGAAAAGTGTGACGTATACGTAACCCTATGTTGAATAAACAGTTGTCACGTATAT
This sequence comes from Flaveria sonorensis, assembly GCA_025506505.1. Classification (NCBI taxonomy): domain Eukaryota; kingdom Viridiplantae; phylum Streptophyta; class Magnoliopsida; order Asterales; family Asteraceae; genus Flaveria; species Flaveria sonorensis. The sequence goes on along the minus strand of CM046437.1, from coordinate 27,523,377 downwards.
GTAAGCTATGTGTGACGTATATGTAAACTATTTTATGGTTTTCATTTGGTGCTTACCACTATCTATACACACACACACACACACATACACACACACACACACACACACACACACACACACACATATATATATATATATATATATATATATATATATAGTAGTGATAAAAAATTTATAAATTATGTAACTAATTTTATTGATTTTTTCTAGTTTTCACATAATGATATGAACCCTCCATAGATATAGTACACTTTTTTTTAGCATTAACTCGAATTAAGCAAACCCCCCCCCCCCCCCCCGCAGCCTTCGCCGTATTACGCTGGGGCATGAAACTCTATTAAATAGCACCAATATCACACTACCTCCAGCAACCACTAACATTAAAGTTACAGTATGTTAATGCGAAGAAATTAGACTAAAACATAAATGCAGGACCGGTTGAGATGGTGAATACAATCAGTCTCACAATGAGGAGAGTGTTAGAACACTTAACAGATCAAATGGGGAACCGGGTTTATGTAAATGATGCTAAGAACTCAAGTAAACAGTGAGACAGAACTAAGAACAAGAACAGGATAAGCATGGTTTTCAAAAATGCTGTATATTGCTCTTAAGTTCTTTTACAAGTGTTACAAAGCATAAAAAAATACAAGGACCTGAGATACTTTATACCACATCCTACAGCCAGCCATTCTTTGAAGGCCAGCTGGAAACACTAATCTAGACAACAAGATTAACATAGAGTCAAAAGGCAGATTGCCTTTTGACAAGTGACTATGACATGCCATAGCTCACATCCTTTTGTATTATAAAAAGGATAACAGGTACAAAGTAGGAAGTTACAGACTCAAGACCATAATCTATAGTTTACTAAAGCATGGATCTTTTCACCAACTCATGCAAGTTAGTGAGTCATTAGAGTTGCAGCGGAAAGTAAGTCAGCTTTATGAAAAAGTATATTAGAGAAAGCATGTTCTCTCTGTCTTCGGAAGAAATCAGTCTTCATTTCATTTGGCTTCGGAAGACTTTGTCTTTGTATCTTTGAAAGACTTCTTCTTTGGCTTCGGAAGATTTGGACTTTGGCTTTGGAAGATTTTACGCTAAGGATAATTTCTGTGATGAGTGTAAAACTTTCGAAGCAACTTCTAGCTTGTACATCAGTGCATGCATGCAGGAAGCTCCTTAGTTGTTTTAGCTTCTTTGGTTGCATCATCCTTTTAATATTACCTTACAAACTCCCCCTAGGCTGATGCTACCAAAACAAGGAAATTATTCACATGTTGAGTGTCCTCATTATGATCAAGACCATACCTTTCTTCATCATCTGGTTAGAATCCCTCACACTCTCATGATATCTTCTCATGTCATGGAGATCATGTAGAGGAAGATCAAGCATGTCTTGCCAGAAATAAACATCTTGACCTCCTTGATCTCTGATGGCATACCATCTATCTAGATTAGCAGCAAAAGTCCAGGACAAGATGGGTCTTCTAGTTGTAAGAGGCTCTACTTGAATTGGAGTTGGTTGAGTAGCCTCTTCATGCACTACCTCATGATGCTCTACTCATCCTGAAGTGTAGAGGTGGATGCCTTGGTCTTCTTCTTGAAATCACTCTTCATGGCCATCCTTTTCCTCCTCTTTGAAGTCTTTAACTGAGAGGACTGGTCTTTAGCACCAGGTTGTTCTACTGTGTCTCTCTTAGTTGGGTTCTCTTCTATCATATGTTCAGAAGGAGAATGAAGAGGACCCTGTTATGGATCAGAAGATGAAGTTGGCAGAGATTCAGCTCTAGGTCCAAGTTGTGTTGTCTCAGGGGGTTCAACCTTTACCTCTACTTCCGGTTGAGCTGGACTTGGTGGAGAATGCAAGTCAACAAGCTCTCCCTTTTTAATCTTCCGCTTGATCACTCTGATATGCTCATCCATAGTGGATAGAGATATTAGACCAAGCCTCCTTCCAGAGAATCCATATAGCTTAAAGAAGCTCATCATCCTTTGTTTATCAACAGACTTCTTTTGGCTCTTTTGGATGATGGCTCTTAACTTTGCAACTTCTTCCCTTAGTTTTCCCCTAGCAGCCTTTTGTTCCTTGATGACTTGTTGCTCCAGCTGCTTGAGATACTCAAATTCAACATACTGATATGATAAGGGAAGGAATGCAGATGCCTGATAGAGTCCTGTGGCACTCAGGTAGTTGATCATGTTCAGTCTATCATGTTCCTTATCTACCTGAGGTTGTGCAGTTGCCACAGCCTCTTTCTCAGAACTTTCTTGAACTGGGGAGAGGGTAGGAGCATGCTTGTAGAGCCTTTTCTGTCTCCTTTCTTCCTTTTTCTTGAGGAGCAATGCTGCATCCTCTGCCTTCTTTCTCTCCTTGGACAACTCCTTGTCAACCAGTTCATTCAATTCATCTAAGGGGAGAGAGTAGTTCATCCACATTGTAGTTTCTGGTCCCCAAGTAGTTTATCCTGGCTGCCCTCAACTTATCATCTTGAGTGTTTGGCCTGGGAGTAGCCCTGATAGCAGCTTCCATGAAGCCTGGAGACCCTCTTAAACTTTCTCCCCTTAGCTTCCTCCTCCTCTCTCTTTCCTCCTCCTCAATCTCCTTAGAAGTCAGTTTCATTTTCCCTTTGTCACTCACAGGCCTTGGTGACTCAGGGTGGAGAGAGCTTTGGCCTTTATTGCTTGATTTTGTAGTCAAGCTTTGGCCAGAGAGAGGTTGTGAAGCACCTTCACCAGCTGGTGACTCATTGAGGGTAATAGGTGCTAAAGAAGTTTCTGTCTCAAGGTTCACAGGTTCAACTTCTGGGCCTTCAGTCAAGGCTTCCCCTTTGAAGCTAATCTTAGAGTCCACCTCAACATCCAGTTGACCAAAAGTCTTACCTGCTAGCCTCTGTCTGTATAGACTTGACCTCAGTTTGTATTCTTCAAACACCCTTTCTTGAATCCTATCTGCTAATCTTGTAGCTTGTCTGTTTTGACTTGGGTTGAAAAGTGGAAGATCAATCAGATGGATGCTCTTATAGAAGCTCAGGTTGAAAAAGTTGAAAATTTCCTGTTGACCCTGAGATCTAGAGATGACTAGATCTCTTCTATCAGTGTCATACCACCATCCCATGATTGGATTCTCAGAGTGATAAGATGGGGTAGGCATAGCTCTGGGAATACCTTCCTCAAACAAACTTTGTATGAGTGAGTCCACATCCATGTAGACTTGGGCAAGTGAGTCCATATTCATGTAGACTTGAGGAGGTTACTGAGTATGGACCATTGCAAGTGAGGGAGGTGAATCCTCAAAGTTCATACTCTATAAAGAACTCCCAGGTTCTATGACTGTTTGGACTTTCTCCCCCTTTTTGGTAGCATCACCTTCTTGCATAAGTGAGCTTGGGGTTGGGTCTGTCACATCCACAGGTTCTTGTGGACCTGATTGAGTTCTCCTGAGTGGTCTCTCAACTAACTTTCCCTTGAGATCGGTGATCTCAAGTTGCAGGTCATTGAACCTCCTTTGTAAGACAGTCACCTGAGATTCCAGGTGACTTATCTTTGAGACTAAATAGGTGCATGTTTTTGTTAGTTTTTGCACCTTTAGTTTCAGACTCCCCTTATCTTCATCAGAAGAATCATGGGGGGATGAGAGAATAGAACCAAGGTCTTCTTCCTTATCACCAGCACTTTATTCTTGGTTGCTGGATTTCCCCTACATCATAACAACATCAAGTGATGTGTCAAGAGGCTGGGTTGCCATGGTTGAGGTCTTAATGATGTAGTCACTTGCTGAAGTGAGAGACTCTTCCATATGGACCTCCTTAATAGGTCCAGGGAGATCCACCTCAATAGTAGATGGATGATGTGGGCTAGACATGGGAGAAACAGGAGTACTCATCTCTCCTTAAGCAGGGGTAGAGAAGAGAGACTCATGATAGTCACTGAAGCCCATGTCTTCATCATCATAGAATTCAAGGTATGGGATTGGTTGGTTTAGATCAAAAGGCTGGGGATGGTAACTGTCCCCTGAAGGTTGTTCACTAGAGTTTTAAGACTCTGAGTGAAGGATTAAGGTTGCGAGGGTTATGAGCTTATCAGGCTGGGCATGAGAAACCTCAGCATTGATCATTAGTGAGATGGGAGTGGTTTGCTCTTCAGGAGTAGTGGAGCTCTAGTGTCCACTTCCTCCTGTATGGGTGATAATATAGGGGCCTGCACAAACTGAGTAGCATGTGCAAGGGTTTGTTTGGATTTTCTTTGGTAGGTAATGGTTATTTTTGCTGTATTGATGGTTGGGAAGTAGGAGGGAAGAGTTCAACACTAGCTGGTACTGCTAGGTTGACACCTTGAGCAATGAGCTTTAACATTTTTGGGACAAGGGCTGTTTCTACCCATGAGAAGCCAATAGTTGACTTCCTCATAGTCTTGAACATGTCAGGCTTCATCTGTCCCAATTTTGGAAAGGTCAAATCACCTTCTACATCATCCAGCTGAAGGTGAGTGTTTATGGAGGCTGGAGTGATGAATATTGTCCTACCCTGCACTATGGCAGACAGTGCCCTCTCCCTATCCATGGTGATCTCTTGGTAGGTCCTTCAAAATTACAAAAGCTGATCCTCATAGAGTGAAGGCTCAATGGAGAGGAGGTGAAGTAGTTTGACAAAGAAAGAAAGCGGCAAACCTCTGAGAAACCAGGATCTTTCTCAGAGTCTATTAGAGCAACTTGATTATGTTGCCTATGAAGATGCATGGAGAAATCGGGTTGGTTTCTGCGATGAAGGTTGGTCATTTTGAAGTAGCTTTCTTGTAAAGGAAGATAAGAACAAGGGCGGTTTGTGGGTGAATTTAGGTTAGAGAATTTACGGATGAAGAAGATAGTGAAAAGATGGGGAACTGTTGAGAGAATATATATGAAATGGATTTGAGACAAAGTTAATGCAAAGGGATAAACTTTGAAATCCAAATGTCGGTCTCACCTCTGAAAAAGTGCCCAAAAAGGTAGTTATCTTGGAAGTTGAAAATCTTCCGAAGGTAATTATGCCTTCGAAAGTTTTTAGAAAAAGCTTCCGAAGCCAATTTGGCTTCGGAAGATATTCCTAAGGTTTCTGAAAAATCTTCCGAAGATAATTTTGTCTTCGGAAGTTTTAAGAAAAAGCTTCCGAAGCCAAGAAGATAATTTTGTCTTTGGAAGTTTTTAAGAAAAAGCTTGCAAAGCCAATTTTGGCTTCGGAAGATATTCATAAGGTTTGTGAAAATTTTGCTTCGGAAGAAAAATACTTAGAGAATTTTCACTTCTGAGACATGTTTGGTTTCGGAAGAGATTAAGACTTGGGAGTTTTATTCTAAAGAGAATAAATCTCCAAAGACTTAATTGCTTTTGGAAGAAAATTATGCTTTAAATACATGTAAGTACTTAGAAGCATATTTAAGCTTCGGAAGATATCTTAGAATTTCTTTCGAAGGTAAATTTCTTATAAGTAGATATTTGACTTGAAGACATACTTTTCTTTCGAAGACAACTTGAAATCCTCAGAAGAAATATGTTTGGAAAAATTTTCAAAAATGTAAGGAATATCATTTTAAAGATTTTCTTCCAAAATAAACTGGGCTTATGAAGGTGATAAAATAGACAACTTAGGACACACAGGTTTTAGAAATAAAGTTGATTTAAGTTTAAGAAAATCTACTCAAAGTTAATCATCCCAATAGCTGATACAAGATATTTGAATCTCTGTTCATCAAAAGCTTTAGTGAATAGATCCGCATATTGTTCATTTGTGTTAACTTTGACTAGTTTGATTAATCCTTTTTCAAAATTATCTCTAAGCAAATAATACCTGATGTTGATGTGTTTTGTCCTTGAGTGCTGCACAGGATTCTCTGTAATAGAGATATCACTATTGTTGTCTATGTGGATGGGAGTCTCTTTGAAGTTGAATCCATAGTACAACATCTGATTCTGAATCCAAAGCACTTGAGCACAGCAGCTTGTAGCAGCAATGTATTCAGCTTCAGTAGTTGATACAGACACACAGGATTGTTTCTTGCATAGCCAAGAGACTATCCTTCCACCAAGGAATTGACATCCCCTAGATGTAGACTTTACAATCATGTTGCAGCCACCATAGTCACTATCTGTATAGGCATACAAAAGTCAGAATTCTTTGGATACCAAAGGCCAAGCTTGGGAGCACCTTTGAGATATTTAAGAATCTTCTTGACAGCAACCAGGTGTGACATCTTGGGGTTGGCTTGATATCTTGCACAGATGCATGTTGCAAACATGATATCAAGCCTGCTGGCTGCGAGGTACATAAGAGACCCAATCATAGCCTTGTAAAGATGTTCATCCACACACTCTCCCTCAAGATCAGGTCCAAAGGAGTGGTTTCTGTGACATCCGTCACCAAAATAGGTGCGTTGACCTTGACCTTGATTTTGATTTTGACCTTTGACTTTGTTTTTGGCATATTTGGGTCTGGTCTTAATTGATTGCTCATTACTTTGTGACTTAAATCTTAGCTTAATGGGCCTATGTCTTTGTGTTGGGCCTAGGGTTTTTATCATTAAGATGACCAATGGGTTTGTCATCGTACGAGGTCCTGTGTTGTGAGCCTAATCAAGGATTTTTCTAAAAGGTGAAACGCAAAAATTTACGTTAAAACCGAACTACTAATACATCCATGGGCTTTTCCTAAAGCCTAGTAAATAAACTTGAACTACTTCAAAAATAGAAATTATCCGAATTCCAAGGCATATAATAGCTCGTTGGAACCGTTTTAGCGCGCAGAATCTAAAAACGTAAAAATTGATTAACACGCAATTCGAGACGAGTCGGATTAGACGAGATAGGCCAAGGGCCCGAAGCCCTTGCTCCTCCCTTGTTGCGGCCGAATCTATACAAGGGGGGAATTCCCCCTTGTTTCCTCACTTTTGCAAAATTGTTTTCCAAGGCTCTCTCCTTGGAAACCCTAGCCACCACAACTCAATTCCCTCTTGTTCTTCACCATCTTCATCGAAAATCTGCCCCAATGTGCCATTCCATCAAGTTTTGTGATAATCAAGACATTCAAGATTCCATTCTAAGCAAGACTCGTTTATCTTCTAATCTCCGGTAAGCAAAATCGTGTCTTGAAGATTCTATCCTTGCTCTACTTCAATTTCGATGATATTCATCATCTAAACACAAAATCATCATCTAATATTATCATATTCTTTGTTTTCGACATTGGATCGTGAAGACCTAGGAGCTACGAGTGTCGGATTTACAAATAGGTAAAACCCTAGTGCACTACTCTTGATTGTTTATTGATATTTTAATATGGGATTGTAACCCTTTGTTATCTGGGCTTAATGAACGTTTTGGTTCATAATTAATCAATAAAAACCATTAATTTTTAGTTATGGGATCGATTGGGGTCAATAAAAGTCGAAAACCAAGTTTTTGAATCCAATAGACGATGCTAAGAAATTGGACAGTTTGCTGTCAGAAAAATGGGACATTTTGTACAGGTCATAACTCGATCATAATATGTCCAAATGGGGCAAAATTTGCTTCTAAAATCAATTTCTATGAGTCCTCTAACTAACTCAAGTAGTCTCGTGTCGTTTCGACATCGTTTGGCCCTCCAAACGTGACAAACAAAACTGAGGGTCGAAACTGACGAATCTGGGCAGCAGATTGGTCTGTATTCTTTGGGTCATATCTTTCTCATATTTTGTTCAATGGAGATGATTCTTTTTCTGGAGTTTAACTTAAAGTCTTCTCTTTCAAATGGTACCTCTTACTCAATGTTTCGTTATCGTTTCGATCCCCAAATAGCTTATACAAAACTGATGCGCAATCAGATGTATGTGCTGAAATATTTTGATAAACTTAAAAGTAAGGTTTGAAACTAAATAATTCAAATAAAGACAAGTTTTGTATTTAAATGTGGCTAGATGACTTTATAAAAGAATAAATTAATATGGGTGAAAATAAAAACCTTGATGAGCGTTAAGGACTGAGTAAAAAGGGTTGCACCTGTGTTGGTTATTTTTTTTGTGCTATAGTAATCCTTTTGTGTATTGTACTTTTAGTGACTGCTTTGAATTTTGTGAGATTTGGACTAATCATTTCATGGTGAGTATCACGGCCCCTTTTTAATATATTTTACTTGGGAAAAAAGCATGCTTATGGTTTTAGACTATGCCGTGTTTTAAAAATTATTTTTGGGACATTGTATGTGGTTTGGGGTCATGGTTTGAGTCTTGATATTCATTCATGAGTGTGTGCTTGTGCTTGTTTTTGGACTTGTTGGCTTGGACGTCATGGAGAGGTATTGTCAGTACTAACGGGTTGACACCCCCACCCTTGTTGTCGGTATACTAGTCGAGACTGACTAGGCCTGGCGATCTCGTACATGTTATACACGGCAAACTATTTGTACCTTTAAACCTGTGAACTCACCAACGTATGTTGACTTTTTATAGCATGTCTTTTCAGGTAATGAGGCTTAGGTGCTTGGCTGTGGACCTTAGACAAGACCGCTCCTTTGGGAGCAATAGACACTTCATGGGACTTTTGGACTTGTTTTGGATTTGTTTATTTTGTTGAATTGTATTTTGTTAGATTTGTACTTGGTATTGTTTTGGTACTTGTGAATTACTTGTTCCCGAATGGAACTTTGGATTATTTATGCACTTATTGTATGACGTTTTGGAATTGAATGTACTTGACACGTGTTCTTATGTGTCGGGCGACATCATGACCCATTTACGGAGAATACCCTAGTTATTCTCTTAAACCCCCAATGTGTTATGACGATCTCGTCCGTCGCATCCTCTTGTTTTCGCTTCTAGCGAGGGTGTGACAGTTTCTGGCTATCGGTGTCATAGCAACCTTACAATCAGTCATGTTGAATCTTGTAAGTATGTCTTGTACATACTTTGACTGAATTATGAAGATGCCATTGTCAACTTGCTTCACTTGAATTCCTAAAAAGAAATTGAGTTCCCTCATGGCACTCATTTCAAATATATTCTTCATCAGCCTCTCAAAGTCTTTGTAGAGCTTTAGATTAGTTGACCCGAAGATAATGTCATCTACATATACTTGAACCAGCATTAAGTCATTTCCTGTTCCTTTGATGAAGAGAGTTCCATCTATAGTACCCCTCTTGTAGCCATGTTGACAGAGATACTGAGATAGTGTCTCATACCACTTTCTTGGAGCTTGGTGTAGCCCATAGAGAGCTTTATCAAGCTTGCAAACATAATCAGGATGATCTAGGTCTATAAAGCCAGGTGGTTGTTTGACATACACCTCTTCATCAATCACCCCATATAGAAAAGCACACTTGACATCAAGTTGGTAGACCTTGAAGTACTTGGATGCAGCAAAAGCCAGGAATATTCTTACAGCTTCAAGTCTTGTCACAGGAGCAAAAAAATCTATGTAGTCGATTCCCTCTTCTTATGTGTATCCTTGAACAACTAGTCTGGCCTTATTCTTGATGACAAGTCCTTTATCATCCTTCTTGTTTCTAAAAAACCACTTGGTTCCTATGATAGTCTTCCCTTGAGGAAGAGGACACAGGTTCCAAAACTTTTGTCTTTTGAATTGAAGTAGTTCCTCTTGCATTGCTTTAACCCAACTTCCATCTTTCAAAGCCTCATCAACTTTCTTTGGCTCTATCTGGGACAAGAAGCAAGAGTATAAACAAACATTTTTGTCATAGGTTTGTCCTGTTGTTCTCACCCCGTATCAACATTTCCAATGATGTTTGTGGTGGGGTATGACTTATGGATCCTAAGTTGAGGGATCATAGCAAGTTGATTGCAAAGATCTAAATTTGAGAAATTCAGATCTGGCAATGGAGTATCACCCACCACATCAGCACACTATCAAGAGAGGCTTGATCCAATGAGTGTGCGACATCATTTATGTTGTCTTCTTTGGAGTGGTTATCATCATCAAGAAATTCTTGATCATTGTCACCACCTCCATTTCCTTCTACATTTGAAGTTCCTTCATCTGTGTTTTGAACCTCTAAGCTGGAATTTGTAGGCGTCTCAGATGTATCAGCTGATTTTGTCATGTTTGTGTTGATAGAATCTTCACTTGCAGAGTTAGTTACCACTGGAGCTAAGGTAGTATGCTTGCTTGGTCTTCTCAACTCAAATCTTGGGTCAGGATCCCCTATTGATAAGTTACCTGTAGATACTGAAACATTCTCACAAGATTTGTTAAAACAGTTAGTAACTAAATCAAGATCAAATAGCCAATCAGGAGCAGAACCTTTCATACTAGGAGTGTGCTCATTGAAGGTCACATCTTATAGTCTTGACCTTGTGATCACATTGATTCTTAATTTTCAGAATGAGTTCTTCAAGATATCAGGAGTCTCATCCTTAGTTCTAAGGAAAAAGACCCAAGTGAATCTTGTGAAGTCATCTGTGATCACCAAACAATATGCGGTCCTTCCTAAACTCATTACACTGGTGGGGCCAAAGAGATCCATATGTAATCAGTGTAAGGGAGTAGTGATAGAGTTCCTTTTCTTTGGCTTGTGAGAAACTTTGTGTTGCTTCCCTTTCAGGCATGCAACACAGTGGCCATCACTTGTAAACTCTTTCTTTGGCATTCTAGTTACCAAATCATTCTTAACTAATTTATTCATGTTTTTAAAGTTTACATGGCACATTCTTTTATGCCACAGGAAAGACTCATCACTATTTTCTTTAGGTAGAAACAAGAAACTTCTCCTGAGGGATATGTTTCCTACAGATCCATCTTGTACATGTTCCCTTCCTTGGAGGCTTTGAGCAGGATATGCTCTTCAGGAATGACCACCCCGGGCTTGAGAACAATACACTCATGCTCAGTAAAGAGCATGTTGTGTCTTTGATCACAAAATTGGGATACACTCAGTAGATTATGCCCAATCTCTTTGACAAAGTTTACCTTCTCAATGCTGAGCCTACTATTTGTGATCCTGCCTCTTCCAGTAATGTAACCTCCAGCATCTCCTCCAAAAGCAACTGGCCCTCCATCAATTTTCTCAAAATTTTAAAGTAGAGAACCATTTCCAGTCATGTGCCTGGAACAACCACTATTAATGATCCATACATTTCACTTGGTCTTTAGCTATTCCTGCACAAAAAGAGATGTTTAGTTACATTTGGAAACCCAAGCCTCATTGGTCTTAGGCTTATCAAAGTGAGTTGAAGACAATATAACAGTAATTGATCCTATGTTCAAGTTTTGAGGATCATCAGCTGTTATAGATGAAGAACTTTTAGTCACCTGGTCTTCCTTTATCTCCCACACCATCTTTGAAAGATTAGATTTGACACTCAATACTTCAAAAGTTTTAACAACTTAGAAGTTTTGGAGACTGGACCTTCGGAAGATCTTGCTTTCACTACGGTAGGCTTCAATACTTTGGAAGCATTCCTTTCTTTCGAGACCAAATTTTCTTTCGAAGGCAAATTTTCACTTGTCTTCTTTTTCACCTTGGAGCTTCCAAAAGGGAAAAATTTTCCTTCTGAAGCTAGTTTTTCTTTCTTCTTCTTAGAAGTTTTCTCTTTGATCATGTGAATAGTACTTTTAGGATTGTAGATGCAATCCTTAGAAAGATGAGAAGTAAAACCACACATGATGCAATCCATTTGCTTCTTTCTGAGAGTCTTCTTTTGAGAGAAAGACTGAACTTGATCACTTTCCACTTCCATCTTCATCTTCACAGATGATGCAGCAAGCTTCTTAGGGTGAGGCTTGCTCTTGGAACTGGATGGTTTAGGTTGTGTAGCAGTGGTACACAGCTGATCAGCCTTCTTCTCTTTACTGGAATGAGTTGGACATGAACTAGAACTCCTGGTACTAGAGTTCATAGTTGAGTCTTCATCCTTCACCAATTCAAATCCTACAAAGATAAACACTTGTTTCTGCTTAGAGTTGAAAGTTGTCTTGATCTCTTGAGCCTTCTTTGATCTCCTCTTGGCTTTCCTAATCAAGTTCTTCCTCTTAAACTTGGTCATCCCAAATTCTTTCTTCTCCTCAGGAGAATAGTGACACTTCTTAGGATGATCTTCTTCACTCTTCTTAGACTTATCCTTCACTATCTCCTCTTCATCCTCTTCATCAATAGGTCTATGAGAGGAAGCTCATCTTCACAAGTTCCACACCTTGGAGATCTTATAGACAATAGAGTGTATGGAGGAGCTATCTCAGTAGATCCCAGTCCCTGCTTATTTTGATAACAAACTTTTGCATGCAAGGATGAGAATATCATGTTCTTGAAGGTCTCTTCTTCAAGAACACAATTTTCTGCCCTAGTTTTGCTGATCACAAGCTCAGCCGGGCATTCAGTTAACTTAGTGATGAGATCTTTTATCTGAGTCCTGTAGTTGGTATGTTCATGCTTAAGAGTTGAAATAATTTTCTCTAAATCTTCTATTTTAAGTTTGTAATCATTTTTAGCTCTTTTGAAATCAGCTTTTAAAATGTTTAAGGACTCAATATCAGATCTCATCTCTAAGTTATAGGACCTAGATTTGTTAACTTTAGCAATACATTCAGGTGTACAAAGATGTTCCAATACCTTGGCTTTGTCATAATCTACCATCAGTGCTTGGTTTGGAGATGTATCCTCAACCTGAAAGCTCCAGTCAAAGCCTCCTTCTTCAACAACAATTGCAGCTTGCTGCTTGGGCTTCTCATTCTGGGGAGCTCCATCAGTGTCGTTTGGTCTGGTTTGTGCTTGGCCACCACTTGTCCTTGGTGCCTTGCACTCTCTAGCAAAGTGTCCTAGTTGTTTACAATTGTAACACTTCACTTTGTTTTTGTCCAGCCCAAACTTTCCACTGGTTGCATTGCTAGGAAACTGCCTCCCTGTCCTCTTGTAAAACTTCTTGGCTCTGTGAGTGAGAAGAGCTATTTGCTGGACTATTTCCATGTATTCCTGATCATCTGGATGGATACAGTCTAGGTCTTCAAGGATAAAGAGAAAGTTCATGTGCTTTCATTAGGAGACATAAAGGTTTGTGAAGAGCTTGTCTTCTGGAATGGGCTTCCTTTGATGTAGCTCTCTCTTAGTGTCTCCAGGAAGGTGATGAAAGAACCCTTTTGTGAGTTCTCAAGGTAGCAGATGAGATGATGTTGTGGTTCTCTACAATCCTTTTCAACCATATGAAGGGCTAAACTCTGTTGATTGTTGGAGTTACCAGATGGATTTTGCATGTTCATCTCCATCTGGTAGCCACTAAGGATACCATACAACTCAATGAGAGTAAGGTTCTTAAGGTTCTCAGTCCTCTTAATAACCACACAATAGTGTGTCTATTGTCTGGGAAGAGAGGACATGAACTTCCTCACAATGTCCCTGTTCTCAAGAGTTACTCCAACATCCATTAGAGTATCCACAATCTTAATATACCTGAAGTATTGTTGAGTCATGGTTTCACCTGTCTTAAAGGTGAAGTTCTCAAACTGTTGCTTCAAGAGGTCCTTCTTATTCTCTTTTGCTTTATTTGACCCCTCATACATCAGCTTCAATGCATCCCATAGTTGCTTGGCAGTCTTGCACTTCTTGAAGCCTTTGTAGATAGAGTTTGGAAGAGCAGTTTGGAGGGCGGTCATGGACTTCTGATCTATATCTATCTTCTTCTAGTTTTCTTCAGAATAGTCAGCCACTTCCTTTGGTATCATAACCACCAGCAGCAACTGAAGATGTGGATGGTACATGATGTCCTGAGACAATAGATCCCCATATACTGGAGTCTTGAGACTTGATGAAGCCTTTCATTCTTTGGCACCAAGTATCAAAATCATCAGGAGTGATCAGTGGAGACTTTGTCATAATACCAGTTTCCATATAAGCCTTTGTGATAGCTGCCATTTGAGATGTTAAGTGTTTTGTGAAACTGAAGGGATTTAATATGGTGAGATCTTACAATCAAGAGCCTAAAAAGTTCTGATACCAATTGTAGGACCGGTTAAGGGATGGTCAATACAATCAGTCTCACAATGAGGAGAGTGCTAGAACATTTAACAGATCAATTGGGGAACCGGGTTTATGCAAATGATGCTAAGAACACAAGAACAATGAGACAGAACTAATAACAAGAACAGGATAAGTATGGTTTTCAAGAATGTTATATATTGCTCTCAAGTTCTTTTACAAGTATTACAATACATAAAAGAAATACAAGGACCTGAGATACTGTATACTACATCCTACAGCCGACCATACATTGAAGGCCAGCTGGAAACACTAATCTAGACAACAAGATAAATGTGGAGTTAAAAGGCAGATTGCCTTTTGACTAGTGACTATGACATGCCATAGCTCATATCCTTTTGTATTATAAAAAAGGATAACAGGTACAAAGTAGGAAGTTACAGACTCAAGACCATAATCTATAGTTTACTAAAGCATGGACCTTTTCACCAACTATGCAAGTTGGTGAGTCATCAGAGTTGCAGCAGAAAGTAAGTCAGCTTTATTAAAAAGTAGATCAGATAAAGCATGTCCTCTCTGTCTTCAGAAGAAATCAATCTTCACTTCATTTGGCTTTGGAGGACATTGTCTTTGAAGCTTCGGAAGATTTCATTTTTGGCTTTGGAAGATTTGGACTTTGGTTTTGGAAGATTTTACACTTAGAATAATTTTTGTGATGAGTGTAAAACTTCCGAAAGCAACTTCTAACTTGTACATCAGTGCATGTATTCAGGAAGCTCCTTGGTTGTTTTGGCTTTTTGGTTGCATCAACCTTTTAATATAACCTTACAATAAAACATAGAAAATATATCTAAGTCGATCTAGAACGTGCGCATTGCGACGAACCTGTTAAACAAGAAAAAATAGACATAAAAACTATGAACCAAACACGATGTTATGTCGTGTTAACTCACAAAATTTCAAATGAAAAGGTAAACCGAAATGTAAAAATGTTGTACCACACATGCATATTACGTCGTGTTAATTTACAAAACTTGAATGAAAAGTAAAACAAAAAAGCGAATGATGAAAAGTTTTAGGGGACCAAAGTTGAAAGTAAAAAGGTTGTGAGGTTAAATTGCAAAAGATGATAAGTTTTGGATTAAAAATAAAAAAAATATTTTTTTTTTAAAAACACCCTAAGCATGAGATGCAACACCATTATACATAGGAAAGTTGCAAATTAGTATAATACTAGAAATAACCCCCCCCCCCCCCCCCCCCCGTGTTACAACAGGGGGCGTGATACCGTGTTAAATAACACCAACATCACACCGCCACCAACGACCACCAACACTGAAGTTGCGGTGTTTTAATAAGAAGAAATTAGACGAAAACGTAAAACATAAAAAAAGTATAACTAAGTCGATCTATGTCCCATGT
Source organism: Flaveria sonorensis (assembly GCA_025506505.1). Classification (NCBI taxonomy): domain Eukaryota; kingdom Viridiplantae; phylum Streptophyta; class Magnoliopsida; order Asterales; family Asteraceae; genus Flaveria; species Flaveria sonorensis. Next base: position 27,508,024 of record CM046437.1, on the reverse strand, counting down.
GTTATGATGAACATGTCAAACGGGAAAAAAGTAGACGTAAAAACGTTAAACCACACATGCACATTACTCATAAAATGGAACGAAACGTAAAGCTAAACGTAAAATTTTAAATCGCACATGCATGTTGCCTCTTGTAACTTGCAATATTATTAACAAAATAAAACGATAATTTGCAAAAGATAAAAAATATAGAAGAACAAAGTTGAAAGTAAAAAGTTATAAGCTTAAAATGCAAAAGATATTAACTTTTGTGTTAAAAGTGAAGAATCAAATTTTGCGAAGTTACATTGCAAAAGATATAAAAGCTTTGGGTTAAAGTAAAATATCAATTTAAAAAAATTCCCCTAAGCATGAGGTGCAACACCATTATGTAGAGAAAAGTTGCAAAACTAAGTTTAAAAACAACCATTGAAGCCCAAGGTACAGCCATAATGCACAAACCAAGTTGGTAAATAGTATATAATAGTGTTAAGCCCCTGCGTTTCAACTAGGGTGGGCTAAAATTATGCCAAATAGCACAAATGACACACCACCTTCACTGACCACCAACACCAATTGAAATGTAGACACAAAAACGTTGAACCACGCAGGCAAAATGTAAAACATCTCAAACAATAAGTAAATCGATCTAGGACCACCACCTTGCAACGGGGTCGTTAAACGGGGGAAAAATAAGCGTAAAAACATTGAACTACACACGCAAGTTGTGGCGTGTTAACCTGTAAATTTAGCCTGAAACGAAAAAAAAAAAAAATTAAAATCTATACTACTATATAACGCAAAACCTTTGGACACAAACGTAATTTTATAAAAAAATTAAGACACTTAATACAACTTTTTAAGCATTAGGTACAAGTTTTCTATGCAATCATTTCCATATTGTCCCTCATTTAATAAACTTCTTCTAATTAATACATTAATTAATACATATTATTGATATATTTTTAATAATGTAAGGTTATTCAATTCATTACATTATATATTATATTATTTATAATACTTTAGATTAATATTTAAATTTATTAATAAGTATTATCTTATTTGAATACTTAATTATATAATTACTAGATACTTTATAATAATAATAATACTAATAATAATAATAAAATTTATAAATAAGTATTATCTTATTTAATACTTATTATCAGTTTTGTTACGACTAGGATGAAGTTGGTTATTTGATCATTTTATATCCAAATAATTACATGTAAAAGACTAGATTATGTTAGCTAGAGATTAAAAGTAATTTGTTGTGATCATATAATCATTTTAAAAGTTCACAACCAAACAGCTTAGTGTGTATGTGTGTATGACTCACCATGACCAACTTATCTAGCAAACTTTAAAACTACACTGAATCATCCTAATTTTATAATTTATTAGGTTTTATTGACACTTGAGATAATATTTATTAATATCATTTGGCAAAAGTAATCAACTTTACATTTTTTTTTATTTACCGGAGGGTTCTTTCCTTTAATATAACTGGAAGTTAAAGCTATGGCTTCAAATTATATATTTGAAATTAATACATCTGTTGACCGGGTTTGTAAGTAGGCACATCAATTATAAAATTTCAAAGGTGGGAGGTAAAAGTATACATTTACCGACAAGCACATGATGTAACACTTACATTAGTATAGTTGCAAAATTGATTGCATAAAACAAGTTGTTTGACTGATTTAGAATTGTTTTATTCAATAATAAAATTTACTTCAATTCATTATATATCACAAAGAAACATCATTTGAATGTGCTTTTAATATAATACTATTTTATCATATCATCAAATATATATCATCCAAGTGTAATTGAGTGTATATATAACAAGTATAATTATTTTAACTACATATAGATTGGAATTGATTAGATAATTTGAAGCTACTAGGTACATGTTACTGATTAAATTGTTGCCACTTTCAATCTCAAGTGTTTCACGCAGCCCATGTTGGTGTCCTATCATAAAATGTTTATATATAATCATCTCTAAGTATGAGTAGAAATTATTTAGTCAGCTATTGATCACAAGAGCCCACTGCAACCGTGGGTCTCTTTGCTATTATAAAAAGTATATGAACCAAAGTTGAAAGTAAGATGTAAAAGTATTGGGTTAAAAAAAGTTAAAGATTAAAAAACAAAGATGGGTACAACCCTCTAATATATGATACAACCCATGATGCATAACCTAACTGTAAGGATTACACTTGCAGGCTGATGCAACTAAATAGCTCTCAGTATGAACATGTGAAGTACAAGGAAGTTACTTCGAAAGATTTGATACAACTCAATGAATTACATTACGTATCAAGTCTTCCGAAGCCAAAAGACCAAATCTTCCGAAGCCAAAGATGAAGTCTTCTAAAGCTTCAAAGACAAAGTCTTCCGAAGCCGAGAGACTGATTTCTTCTGAAGACAGAGAAGACATGCTTTCTTTGACTTTCTTTTGACAAAAGCTGAACCACTTTTTGCTACCAACTCTTAAGACTCATTAACTTATATGAGTTGGTGAAAAGTCCATACTCTTGTCAACTGTAGATTAAGGTTTTGAGTCTGTAACTTTTTACTTTTGTACTTTTATCCTTTTTGTATTAGATAAGGATGTGAGCTATGGCATGTCATAGTCACTAGTCAAAAGGCAATCTGCCTTTTGACTTTATATTGATCTTGTTGTCTAGATTAGTGTTTCTAGCTGGCCTTCAAAGTATGACCGGTTGTAGGATGTAGTATAAAGTATCAAGTACTTGTTATTTGATTTTAGGCTTTGAACACTTTGTAAAAGAACTTGAGAGCAATATAAATTATTCTTGAAAACCATCATAGTGTGTTCTTGTTCTTGTTCTGTTCTTTACTTGTGTTCTTTGTTTCAATATAATCTGGTTCCCTGTTTGATCTGCTAAGTGTTCTAACTCTCTCTAACACTATGAAACTGTTGTATTGACCCCCTTCACCGGTCTTGCAATTCGTATCAGAGCATTTCATGCTCTTGATTGTAATATCTCACCATTTTAGATCTCTTTAGTTTCATAAACACTTACCAGCTCAAATAATAGCTCTCATTAAAGCTGATATGGAAACCGGTACCGTGACAAAGTCTCCACTGATCACTCCTGATGACTTTGATACTTGGTGCCAACATATGGAAGGGGTCATCAAGTCTTAAGATAGTAGGATATGGAGATCTTTTGTTGAAGGACCTCACATCCCAAGCACCTCTTCAGTCAGTACTGGAGGTGGGATGATTCCTAAGGAAATGGCTAACTATTCTGAGAAAGATTAGAAGAATATTAACATAGATCAGAAGGTCATGACCGCTCTCCAAACTACTCTTCCAAACTCTATATACAGAGGCTTCAAGAAGTGGAAAACTGCTAAGCAGCTCTGTGATGCACTAAAGCTTATGTATGAAGGGTCTGATGAAGCCAAAGAAACAAGAAAGACCTCATGAAGGAACATTTTGTGAACTTTGCCTGCAAGACAGGTGAAACTATGACTCAACAATACTTTAGGTATGTTAAGATTGTAGATACCCTCATGATGTTGGAGTAAAGCTTAAGAATAGGGACATTATAAGAAAGTTCATGTTCTCTCTTCCTAGACAATGGACACACTATTGTGTGGCCGTTAAGAGAATTGAAAACCTATCTACCTTTACTCTCATAGAGCTATATGGTATCCTTAGTGGCTACCAGATAGAGATGAACATGCAGAAACCATCAAGCAGTTCTTCCAACAATCAACAGAGTTTAGCTCTCTATGTGGTTGAAAGGGATAATAGAGAACCACAACATCATCTTATCTGCTGCCCTGACAACTCATAAAAGGGTCCTTTCATCATCTGTTGGTCCTTCTGATCGATATAACAGCGCACTTGATTGATAAACACAAACAAATCCCACTGATAACACAGATATCAATGATATTTGTGTAAAATATAGATCAAACACTATAAAATATGGATGAACACTGATAAACACCTCAAGAACATTCAATAAAACCCATGTTTATCTGAATTGATTGCTAAATGATATTATAAAGTGAAAGCCCCTCAATCAATGGCTCATTCAAGCTCTAAAAACCTAATTGTCACTAATCTATATATAGTGATAATATTCACTAATGACATATTAAGCCCCTAGACTTAGACAATTAGAGAAATTACATATATAACATGAAATGACTTAAACATAAATAAATATATTTTGTTGACACAGAATATATTTATTAACAATAAACTCCTAGTCGTTTATATCTTCAACATCTTGTCTCGATTCTTCGTTTCGAACGCGTCGTCTTGACTTTTGCTTTGACTTTGACTTTAATGTTGACTTTTGTTGACTTTGACTGTGTTGATAATATAGACTATCCTTATTAGACCCAACAATACTCCCCCTTAGTCTATCATTATCAACGTCTTGTATCGTGATCAGCACCTATAAGTCAATCATATAATGATCTTCAATCTCCCCCTAGATTGATGATCTAGTATTAAAGATTTTTCATCTTTTAGGCTCCCCCTTTTTGTATGCTCTCCTCTTTGTGTGCATGCTTTGTGAATGATCAGGAACAACTTTTCCAACTCTCTATTGTTGAGTGCTTCAGAAGATGTAGGAGGAGGAATCCTAGCTCGGTATCTTCTGCAAACTTAAGGAACATGTTCTCTTGTATGGTACTTTGCTCAGTTGATGATCGACCATCAATTATAGCAAGAATCTGTAACACAATTACAAACACATTCTACACATTTCTTGTTAGATCATTTCAACAATACAAATAAACCTGTGTTTATCTGAATGTGCAATTTCCCGTGAAATGCATATGAAAATAATAACATCTTAATAGAATAATATAGAAGACTAGAAAAATAATTTGAAATGAATATTTTATTTTATTTTGGTTTATCATATTACACCAAGAACTAATTTGATCATGAGATCACATCCTCAAGATATACGAAAGCACAAAGATGTATTTAAACATCGACAAGTTAGTGAGATCACACTGATACAGAGTCTGGTCATAATTTTAAGTTTTTGAAAGCCAAAACAGTTCAAAAATGATTATTGGTATATTTGTCCAATTTAAACCCATGCCTTATCCTTTTCAACAAGTGATCTGCAACTGATTTTATCTTGTTTTAGATTCAATTAGAGAAGCTCAGGTGATTTGGTTCCCATAGACATCTGGCAAAGAACTTATCCCATCATCAGGGCTTATTGAGTAAATGATTACTCTACTTGATTTTCTTTTAAGTTTTCAATAATGATCTTAATTTAAGAATCACTGTGACTTTATTTGGGGAACAGATGATAAGAGCTCCATGTCTATACTTACGTAGAACAGAGGAGATGATCATCTGAGCGTGCTGATGAGAGCTTCAGGTCTATACTCATGTATAACCGAGAAGATCATCACTCCAGGTCAATGCTTCTGCATAGCAGAGGAGATAAGCACGAAAAGGATTCTGAAGAGCTTACAAGAAGTGTCAATTCAGAAACAAGAATGAGGGAATTTGGGAATAGAAGTAATCAAGGCAGAAGTCAGATACTCTCAACCTATTTTGACGAGACTTGTAACTTTGTGCAGGCCTAAATGTCAAGAGAATAATCCTTTTCACTGAGTTCTAAAGCTTTAGTTAGGCTACAGAATCACTGATTACTTTGTTTTCAGGCTGAGCCTACCAAGCATATCAAATAATCAAACTGTCTTTTTCAAATTTTAGAATTTTAAGTGATACGGACATCTACATCAGTAACTATCATTTCTCACAAAGTACAAGTCATGCAAATAAGCATACCAAGAAGTCATACTATCATTTCTCAGTCATCCTAAATCAAGTTCTTAGTTCCCGTGAAATCTTTATTCTCCCCCAAAATTTCTTTTTAACCGCCATGAAACAATTTTTTTTAAGTATATAATAAACTGAAATGAAAATAGAATTTTACTAAAGAAACTCTTCCAAATTATACTAGCAAAAATATGATAAATGAAGTACCAAGAAAAATACAGTGATTGTGAATGGTAGATAAGAATCCAAAATGTGGATGAGATACCATAACCATAACCTGTTCGTTCAACCTCAAATTAGAATTAGAAACAATCTCAGTCAGTAAACCGGTTTACTGATAGCCTCCTAAATTGTTCCTGCACTCATAAACAGATTAATTAGAGAGGGGGACCCAGGCCATCGTGGTCCTGGGAGTTCCTTTTTCATCAGTGTATGTAACCTGTTTAAGCACACACTCTTTTGAAAAATCATTTATTTCTTTATCCTTTTCATTTTGTTTTACTTTCCAAATTTGTTTCTATTCAATTACTTTTGATTTGAAAGAATTGAATTTGGAAATTATTTTCTTTTTAAGACCCGAAGGAAGAGATTTTAATTTTGAAACATTGGTCTTTTTCATCTTTGAATCATGTGAAACCGGCTTCACATGAGAAGGTTTGGATAGATTGTTCTTTATCCAACCATTCAAAGATATGTACTTTTTACCTTTTGAACCCGAGAAGCAACCTGTGTTATCTTTACCTCCTGAAGCTTGCCTTTGAACCTAAGGGCACTTTTTTAGCACATGACCTTCTTTTCCATATCTAAAGCAAGCCTTTAAAGGTTTTGGTTCTTTGTAGTCCTGTGGATAGCAGGAGATAGTGGAGCCTGCTTTGAGGTTGTTGCAGCTTGTTGACAACCTTAAAGCTTCTTCTTTTGGATAACAGGAAATTGAACCTTTTGAGGCTTTGTCAATGTGGATTTCGAACTAGGCTGTGATTTGATTTGTGATATTCCGGGAGCTGAGATCTGAACATTCTTTTTAGAACCTTTTTGTATGACTGGTGACTTGTTAGACTTGGAAGCAGATTTGTGAAGATCATGATGGATAGCAATGAAGATAGTGGGTGCTTCTGCGGAGCTTTGGAGGAACTACTGATTTGCTTAGCAGTTGGAGATGAGATCCGTATAGGTCTTGATTCAACTGTTGGAAGCTTTTGACACTTGATAACTTTAGGTGACTTGATGATCTCTAGATCATCATCAGAACTTGTCCAGTCCTGTATACACAAGTCAGCTTCTAATGGATCTTGATTGATGACTCTTGTTGTGTCAGTTTGTGTTGTTGAGTTGTGATTGCTTGACGATTGCACAGTTGTTCCTTCTTTGACAAATTTGACAGGAACAAAAGAAGGGATGTTACCTGTTTTGAATTTGTTAAAGAAGTTACGTGAAACAACTGATACTGGTTTTGAAGCATCAAAGTTGGAATTATCATTTTGCATATCAGATCCTTGCTTGATGAGCCCCAAACCTGCAGGAAAATCATATTCATCTCGAACCTCTTTGTGATTAAAGCTGCTTAAACCTGCATGTAAACTTTTAGTATCTGCAGCTTCAATTAAATCATTAGATGGATGAGGTTGAGGCATAGGAGAGTAACAATGAGTGCTAAGAGGAGGATAAACATATGAAGTTTCACCACATCCCACACCTGTTTTGATTCTAGCTCCCCTTTGCTTATAGAATAGTTCTTCATGTTTCTTCCCTGATATCATCCATTTATCAAGTTTAGTTTTAAGCTTACTAGTCTCAAATTCTGCTAATGTGACACGTTCGCTCAAAACATTAATCTCGACATTCTTTTCTAAAAGATTTCTTTTTAAAATATCATTTTCTTTTAAAGCTTCTTTTAGTTTGATAAAATATTTGGACTTATTGATTTTAATTTCTTTGTTTATTTGTTTTAATTCTTTTTTATTTTCTAACAATAATCTGTTTGCTTTATAAACTCCAAATAAACGAATTTTGCAGGGAGGAGAACACATGTCTTGAACAACCTCATAAGGAAGCCCCATAACTATCTTTTCAGCAGCAAGGGCTTTTTCACATTGACAGATAGGAGTGTTCTTTTTGTATTCTTCCTCCTCAGCAGCTCTTTTTTTAGCTTCTGCAACTTCAATTTCCTCTTGCTTTCCTTCATCCTGAACTTTACACTGACTTGCATAATCACCAAGATCACCAACACTCTCACCTTGAGTGTCACACCTGAATTTTTTGAAAGGATCAAAACCCTCAATAGAATCCTCATCATTGTTTTCCACCTCAGCCATCAATGCATGGTTCACTTCTTCTTCAGACTCTATATTGATCTTTGTACTTGAAGATACACCTCCATACATGCATTAATTGTACTCTCTTCTTTTCATATCCAATTCAAATAACTTCAACTTGTTGATAACTTCCAAGAGTTTGTAGTTAGTGAAATTTATTTCTTGTTTTAACAACCTAACTTGTGGACTCCACTGTGCAGGAAGAGAGTCCAAAAGTTTTATGACTTGTTCATGGTTCTCCAGCTGGTCATCATACTTCTTAAGATTGCATGCCACCATCAGAAATCGATCAACAAAATCAGATATCATTTCATCTTTCATGACTGCAAAAGAATCAAACCGACTTTGTGCTGATATTAGATTATCAGATTTATGGAAATTAGCTACTTCTGAAGAAGACATTTTAGAAATGATCAGAAGCTAATTTCGCTAAATTTCACTAAATTCGCTGAATTTTCACTAATTTCGATGGCAAGTTCGCTGGTAATTTCCCTCGTAATTTCGGCAGCAGTTTCTCCCAGCAATGGCACACAAATGGTAGTTTCGCAGAGTAATTTCGCCCGAAACTAGTTGAACTTTTGTTCAGAGAACAATTTTGCAACAATTTCGCTGGGATTAGCACACGAACACTATGAACTTTCGTTCAACACATGTACTTTCGCTGGAACAAGGAAACCAGATCCAAAAACCAAGAACAGCATAGTTTCACTGACGGAACCCTAGTTTCGCCAGGTGAAACTATGTAGTTTCGCTGAAAGATGCTGTAATTTCGCTGGACGAGCTGTAAATTCGCCCGACGTATCTGGACAGCCTTTTTCAGCACTAAATCAGCTCAAACTCATCCAAATCTCAAGGGATTTGAGATCTGTGATTCCTATAGCTTTCCACACCAAAATCGAGCAATTCTCAATCAATTTCCATATCCAAAACACTCAGATCAGATCGAAAATGAATGGAACAGTGACTTAGAACTTGAACCAAACAAAAACTCAAATCATCAAGAGCACAATGGCTCTGATACCAAATTATTGGTCCTTCTGATCGATATAACAGTGCACTTGATTGATAAACACAAACAAACCACTGATAACACAGATATCAATGATATTTGTGTAAAATATAGATCAAACACTATAAAATATGGATGAATAATGATAAACGCCTTAATAACATTTAATGAAACCCTTGTTTGATCTGAATTGATTGCTAAATGATATTACAAAGTGAAAGCCCCTCAATCAATGGCTCATTCAAGCTCTAAAAACGTAATTGTCACTTATCTATATATAGTGATAATATTCACTAATGACATATTATGCCCCAAGACTTAAAAAATTAGAGAAATTACATATATAACATAAAAATGACTTAAACATAAATAAATATATTTTGTTGACACAAAATATATTTATTAACAATAAACTCCTAGTCATTTATATCTTCAACATCTTGTCTCGGTTCTTCGTTTCGAACGCGTCGTCTTGACTTTGCGTTAACTTTGACTTTAATGTTGACTTTGACTGTGTTGATAATATAGACTATCCTTATTAGACCCAAAATCATCTTTCCTGAGACACCAAGGGAGAGCTACTTCCAAGGAAGCCCATTCCAAGAGACAAGCTCATCTCAAGCCTTTGTGTTTGCTGATGAAAGTTGTGGCAAATTTCTCTTCACTCTTGAAGACTTGGATTGCATCCATCCAGATGACCTGGAGTACATGGAGATACTCCAGCAATGGCTCTTCTCACTCATAAATCCAAAAGTTCTACAAGAGAACCGGAAGAAAGTTTCCCAGTAATGTATCTAGTGGAAAGTTTGGACTGGATAAGAGCAAAGTGAAGTGTTACAACTATAACCAGATGGGACACTTTGCTAGGGAGTGCAAGGCACCAAGGACTAATGGTGGCCAAGCATAATCCAGGCCTAACTACACTGATGCTGCTCCCAAATTTGAGAAGCCAAGCCAACCAAAATAATAAGTTACTGTTGCTATTGAAAAAGGAGGCTTTGACTGGAGCTTTCAGGTAGAGGATGTTTCTCCCAACCAAGCACTAATGGCGGACCATGAAGAAGCCAAGGTATTAGAATATCTCTGTACTCCTGAATGCATTGCTAAAGTAAATATGTATAGGTCATATAACCTGGAAGTGAGATCTGACCTTGAGTCCTTGAACATTTTAAAAGCTGATTTCAAAAGAGCTGAAAATGACTATGAACAATAGAAGATTTAGAGAAAACAATTTCAACTCTCAAGAATGAGCACACTTCAATCAAAGATCTCATTACCAAGTTAACTGAATGCCAGGCTGAGCTTGTGATTAGCAAAGCTAGGGTAGGAAAATATGTTCTTGAAGAAGAGACCTTCAAGAACATCATATCCTCATCCATGCATGCAAAGATTTTTTATCAAAACAGGAAAGGATTAGGTTCAAGTGAGATAGCTTCTCTATACATATTATTAATCAGTAAGATCTCCAAGGTGTGGAACTTGTTATGATGAGCTACCCCTCATAGATCCTATCCATGAAGAAGATGAAGAGGAGATAGTGAAGGGTGATTCTACAATGAGTGAGAAGGATCATCCTATGAAGGTTCACTATACTCCTGGAGAGAAGAAAGAACCAAGGATGACCAATTCTTCTAGGAAGAACTTGATTAGGGCAGCCAAAAGAAAATAAAGAAAGCCCAAAAGATCAAGACCACCTTCACTCCAAGCAAAAACAAGTCTTTATTTTTGCTGGATTTGAATGGTAAAGACTGAAGATTCAACTATGGACTCTGGTACCAGGAGTCCTAGTTCATGTTGAAATCATCCTGGTCAAGAGAAGATGGTTGATCAAATGTGCACCACTGCTACACAGCCTAACCATCTAGTTCTAAGAGTAAGCCTCACTCTAAGAAGCATGCTATATCATCTATGAAGATGAAGAAGAAAGTGGAAAGAGATCAAGCATAGCCTTCTACTCAAAGAAGACTCTCAGAAGTATGCCAGCTGAATGCATCATGTGTGTGGTACCTCTCACTTTGCTAAGGATTGCATATACAATCCCAAGACTACCATCCATTTGACAAAGAAGAAAACTTTTGAGAAGAAGAAATAGAAGATAGCTTTGGAAGGAAAATGTCTTCCTTTTGGAAGCTCCAAAGTGAAGAAGAAGATAGGTGAAAAATTACCTTCGGAAGATAATTTGGTCTAGGAAGAAAGGAATGCTTCCACAGTACTGAAGTCTGCTGTTATGGATGCAAAAACTTCCAAAGGTACTAGGAGTCCTAGTTCATGTCGAAATCATCCTGGTCAAGAGAAGATGGTTGATCAAATGTGCACCACTGCTACACAGCCTAAACCATCTAGTTCTAAGAGTAAGCCTCACTCTAAGAACATGCTATATCATCTATGAAGATGAAGAAGAAAGTGGAAAGAGATCAAGCTTAGCCTTCTACTCAAAAGAAGACTCTCAGAAGTATGCCAGCTGAATGCATCATGTGTGGTGGTACCTCTCACTTTGCTAAGGATTGCATATACAATCCCAAGACTACCATCCATTTGACAAAGAAGAAAACTTTTGAGAAGAAGAAATAGAAGATAGCTTTGGAAGGAAAATGTCTTCCTTTTGGAAGCTCCAAAGTGAAGAAGAAGATAGGTGAAAAATTACCTTCGGAAGATAATTTGGTCTAGGAGAAAGGAATGCTTCCACAGTACTGAAGTCTGCTGTTATGGATGCAAAACTTCCAAAGGTACCAGGAGTCCTAGTTCATGTCAAAATCATCCTGGTCAAGAGAAGATGGTTGATCAAATGTGCACCACTGCTACACAGCCTAAACCATCTAGTTATAAGAGTAAGCCTCACTCTAAGAAGCATGCTATATCATCTATGAAGATGAAGAAGAAAGTGAAAGAGATCAAGCTTAGCCTTCTACTCAAAAGAAGACTCTCAGAAGTATGCCAGCTGAATGCATCATGTGTGGTGGTACCTCTCACTTTGCTAAGGATTGCATATGCAATCCCAAGACTACCATCCATTTGACAAAGAAGAAAACTTTTGAGAAGAAGAAATAGAAGATAGCTTTGGAAGGAAAATGTCTTCCTTTTGGAAGCTCCAAAGTGAAGAAGAAGATAGGTGAAAAATTACCTTCGGAAGATAATTTGGTCTAGGAAGAAAGGAATGCTTCCACAGTACTGAAGTCTGCTGTTGTGGATGAAAAAACTTCCAAAGGTTCAGTCTCCAAAACTTCCAAAGTTATCAAAATTTCTGAAGTATTAAAGGCCAAATCTAATCTTCCAAAGATGGTGTGGAAGATGAAGGAAGGCCATGTGACCAAACGTTCTTCATCAACAATAGCAAATGCTCCAAGTCCAACAAGGCTTGGGTTTCCAAATGTAACTAACCATCTTTTTTATGCAGGAATAGCTGAAGACTAAAGTAAATGTATGGATCATTGATAGTGGTTGTTCCATGCACTTGACAAACAATGGGTCCTTGCTTCAAAATTTTGAAAGAATTGATGGAGGGCTAGTTGCGTTTGAAGGAGAATCTGGTGGTTACATCACTGGAAGGGTAGGGCCATAAATGGTAAGTTCAACATTGAGAAGGTAAACTATGTTAAGAGCTTGGGTACAATATCTTGAGTGTATCCTAGTTTTATGACCAGAGACATAACATGCTCTTTACTGAGCATAAGTGCATTGTTCTCAAGCTCGGGGTGGTCATTCCTCAAGAGCATATCTTGCTCAGATCCCCCAGGAATTAGAACATGTACAAGATGGATTTGCAGGAAACATCCCCATCCAGAGGAGTTTCTTGCTTTCTATCTAAAGCCAATAGTGATGAGTCTTTCCTCTGACATAAAAGGATGTGCCATGTAAACTTTAAAAATATGAATAAGTTAATTAAGAATGATTTGGTAACTGGAATGCTAAAGAAAGAGTTTACAAGTGATGATCATTGTGTTACATGCCTAAAAAGGAAGCAACACAAAGTATCCCACAAGCCAAAGGAAAGGAAATCCATCACTACTCCCCTACACTTATTACATATGGATCTTTTTGGCCCCATTAGTGTAATGAGTTTAGGAAGGACCACATATTGTTTGGTGATCACAGATGACTTCACAAGATACACTTGGGTTTTCTTCCTTAGAACTAAGGATGATACCCCTACGATCTAGAAGAGCTTCATTCTGAAAATCATAAGGTCAAAATCATAAGATGTGATCAAGGAAGTAAATTCAAGAACCAAATCCTTGATACATTTTGTGATGAAAAAGGTATTACAAGACAATATAGTGCTCCCAGGACTCCTCAGCAAAATGGTGCTGCTGAGAGGAGAAACAGGACACTTATTAAAGTCGTAAGAACCATGCTTTCTGACTCTAAACTACCCATCACCTTCTGGGTAGAGGCAGTCAATGCTTCCTGCTATGTGTAGAACAGAGTTTTAGTACTCAAGACTCATGATAAGACTCCTTATGAGTTGTGGCAAAAAAGGAGACCTTTCATTGGTTTCTTCAGATCATTTGAATGTCCTTGCACCATCTTGAATACCGAAGATAAGATAGCCAAATTTGCTGAGAAATCGGATGATGGACATTTTATTGGATACTCTTTCCAAGCTAAGGCTTATAAAGTATACAATCTCAAAACTAGAATAGTTAGAAGTTAGCCAATATGACCTTCAATGAGCACACACCCAGTATGAAAGGTTCTGGTCCTGATTGGCTATTTGATCTTGATTTAGTTACCAACCGTTTTAACAAATCTTATGAAGATGTTTTAGGATCTACAGATAGCTTATCAACTGGAGGTCCTAACCCAAGGATTAAGCTGAAAATACCAAGTCAGAAAACTACTTCAGCTCTAGTGGTAACAAACCCTGCAATTGAAAATCCTATCAACACAACAATGACAAACTCTTCAGCTGACACATCTAAAGTGCCTACCAATTCCAGCACAGAGGCACAAAACTCAAATGAAGGGTTTCTAATATAGGAAGAGATGGAGGTGGTGATAGTGATCAAGAATTTCTTGATGATGATAACAACTCCATAGAAACAACATCAATGATGTCACACACTCATTGGATCAAGTTTCTTTTGATAAGTGTGCTGATGTGGTGGGTGAACTCAATCACCATATCTAAATTTCACAAATTTAGATATGTCCAACCAACTTGTTATGATTCCTCAATTGAGAATCAACAAGTCACATCCCATCACAAATATCATTGGAGATGTTAAGATATAGGTGAGAACAAGAGGACAGATCCATGACAAAATGTTTGCCTACACTGTGAATCCAAGGATCAAGTAGGAATTATTAGTTTGATTTAACAAATAAAGATCACAGAATTATCAATACTTGTTATTTAATTAATTGTTTATGAAATCGAAATCAACAAAGAACAGATGAAACAACTTGAAAAAAATAGAATAAACAATGCAATAAAAGATTGTTTCAATTGATTTTCATTGATAATGAATCGATTACAATGATACTGATACTTTGATGATTTGATGATTGCTATGATGTTCTTGGTGTTCTTGGTGTTTTGCTTTATTGATTGATTCATTGAGTGATTATGTTTCTAAGAATATGTATCTCTATTTGTATATTGATATCTCTCTCAATCTGTTTATGATCTCTATGTTTATTTTTTCCTATGATATATCTATTCCTATGATGAATATATATTCCTAAATGAGTGCACCCTTGCCTTATCTTTATAGGCAGAGGGATTCACATTATAAAAGAAATATTATTGATTTGACGTGAAATATTTGCTTGACATAAATAGTCTTCCATGGTCGTTCACTGATGACATCACAGGTTGACTTTATGTTACGTACTTGATGATTTGAGATCATACAAGTATTTTGTTTTTCCGTAGGAGTAAGCCTTCCGAAGGAGTTGAACTTTGATCTTGAACATCCTGAGCAAACTTCCTTCTTCCGTAGCAGCAGTAGTAACTTGATCTGACTTGTTCTTCAGTAGATGTTATTGTGCTTCCACGGGAGATCTACGGATGAATGTTGGACTTGGTCATTTAAGCTCCACAGAACATCTACGGAAGAACAACTTGTTCATCCGCAGGAGTTCTTGCACTTTGTCAATTTTTTCAAATTGACCAAGTATGATGTTTTCCTACAATTACATAAAATCAACACAAATAATATTTGCGTTAACCTATATATCTTTCATTACATAATGATAAAGAATTACAGATCTTCATTACAAGAGATTACAATCATCTAACCTATACAAATATCTAGTTCTAACAATACTTCCCCTTAGTTTTAGATTCTTGTAATTATCTGTTCAAATCTCTTAATTCTTGACCTCTTTCCAAAATATTTTTTTAAATATCCAACAACATCTTTTGGATTCAGAAAGACACAAGCGTTATGATCTTTTACAAATCTGTTGGCCATATTGATGATGTTGTTTGAATGGTGATTTATGTGTGGATTGTTGTGTGGAATAAAAAATTTGAATGTTTGAGGATAAAGGATTTATGATATGAGCGTTTTTCTAGGTCTGAAAAGGGTTCTGAAAAAGTGAATACAAATGACAACATTTCTTAAAAGGGTTTCTGAAAAGCGTTTTCTAGGTCAGGTTATCGTTTATACTCTCTCAGACAATTTAAAAACCTCTTATTTAATGTTGTGGGTCCCATATCCCTCTTCACCCTTCCGTGGTTATCCACAAGTTAAGTCTACCGCTGAACATCTACGGAAGGCAAAAATTTTCTTTTTATCCGTAACAGGTTAAGTCTTCAGCAGAACATCTACGAATACGAAAGGCAAAACTTATGATTTTCCTGTTTTATAACAAAATAATTCTTCCACAGAACATCTACGGAAGGTAAAATTTGTTATGCTTTTGTTGTTTTATCCGTAGGTTACCAATCTATGGAAATTCAATTTTGTTCTTTTTGCTGTATGATCTTAACATCATGTTAGATCATTTGTTGTTTGCTATTGGACCTTGTTAACTCTGCTTCATGGCAAATATGCAAAATTGATTTAGTTAAAAACTTCCGATATCCTACAGCCAAGTTAGTGCTCAAGTTTCAATTTTTTTCATGTAAAAATTGTTAAACTCAGTTTTCATGCGAACGACTACTCCCCCTAAATTGTGATTAATCATGAAATTATGCATTTATCATAAATTTATAAGAAAATAGCATGAAATGCAATTATTATCCATCTTATTAGCAAATAAAGAAAGAAAAAAATCTTTTTTGTATTTTTGTGTATAGGCAGAAACTTAAATATATTTACAAGCATTTACATCATACAATTGATCATACTATGACACTAAGCAACTTCCTAAAACAGTTTTGTTTAACAATAGTAGACAGAAATCTAGTGCTGATTGCAAGTATTATGATCCACATAAATTCAAGCAAGAGTATAGTTTCAACTTGTCATGTTGTTTATCATGTTTTGGTATTGATTAAAGATAGACAAATATGGACTCCACATTCAATTCACATTAGAGTTTATCCTCCGTATATGAGTCAATTTATCACTTTTCACACTTAAAAATATGTTCCTTAAGATATAAGCTCTATCTTAAGATTTCTTTGAAATCTTATTAATGCTGATATGATATTTGAAGCTCTTTGAGATAATATACAATTGATCATATTGGATTCTTTTAGAGCTGTTCCTTTTTGGAACTTTTTGATAATCATCATCAGGACACTAGGTCTTTACTTACGTAAAACAGGGCATATGAACCCAGGTCTTTGTTTACACAAAACAAGGGTCCATGATACGTAGAGATAGAGGTTATAAAGTGTCACAACATAGTGTGCTTAAGTGAATAAGTTGATCACAGCAGGATAAGACTTACTTGCTTGTTCCTCAAAATGGAATTGTCCATAATTAGTCACCTTGGCATTATGTTATGCATGAACTTGTATATTTTCCACTCAAGCTGAACCTACTCACATATCAAATCACATCTGATCAGTCTTTATTGTGTGATAAAATTCAGGAAAGTAAGCAAAGGTATAGTGTACTATCATTTCCTATAATATGAAATGCTTCTTCAAGAAAAAACATATTAATAAGACAATATTTTTGGGTTTTTATATGTTTTATAGATGTTTTTGGCTTTTTTATATAATGAATTTGACAGACAGAACATGCTTTTCTTTGTGATGAAGGCTAATCTAAGTTAATCATGCCTAAAGACTCAATCAAGAAATTAAATCTAACTGAATCAAAGGCTTTAGTGAATAAATCAGCAAGTTGATTTGTTGTATCCACTTTGATCAACTTGATTAAACCTTTTCTGAGTAGTCTCTCAGAAAATGGTATTTGATTTCAATATGTTTTGTTTTACTATTTTGGACTAGGTTAGAAGTGATGAACATAGCAGCTGAGTTATCTATGTGAATTGGTGTTTGAAGAAAATTGTAACCATAATCAAGTAGTTGGTTTTGCAACCATAAAACTTGAGAGCAACCAGCTAAAGCAGCTATGTACTCAGCCTCACCTATGGATACTGAAACATTTGTTTGCTTTTTGCACTGCCAAGAAACTAGTCTTGGTCCTATAAATTGACAACCACCAGTTGTTGATTTTCTGTTGTTGTTGCAGCCTCCAAAGTCACTATCAAAATATGAGTAGAGGTTGAAATCTCCTTCTTTAGATACCAAAGCCCAAGAGTTGGTTTCCCTTTGAGGTATCTAAAAATCCTCTTCACTGCATTCATATGTGACTCCTTTGGATTTGATTAGTACCTAGCACAAACATACATAGCAAACATTATGTCAGGTCTGCTGGCAGTTAAGTACATTAATGATCCTATTATAGATCTATATAATATTTGATCAACTGACTTCCCTTTAGAATCAGGTACAATCTTATCTATTGTTGATGCTGGTGTTTTGCATGAAGAAGAATCAGCAAGGTTGTACTTCTTCAAGATTAGATTCATAAACTTTTCCTGATTGATAAAATGCCATCTGATTTCTGATGAGCTTGTAAACCAAGGAAGAATGTTAATTATCCCATGGAACTCATTGGAACTTAGATTCATCAAAGATTCACTCTCTTGGTGCCTGATGAAGACCATACAAAGCTTTGTTGTAACACCCGAAACCTCAATCAAATAAAAGGAAAGAAAAGTATTTTGAAGAAAATAAAAAGAAGGCAAAGTTGAGGGTGCTTTGTGTAAATAGTAACCAAAAAGTCAAAAATGCACTTTATATGGGCATGGCCACCCATATCATCTTGCTATTGCTATTGTTCGACCGAAAAGAAGAAGAAGTAAGCTGCAGACCAGCTCTCTCGGTTCCAAGAAGGATACAAACTGAAATCTTCAAGGTTAATGGGTTTTTGTTGATGTTTGGCTCAGTTCTTTGAGGTTTTCCACCTTAGAAACTGATTCTAAGTGTTGTATGTGCTTTGGTTGGTTGTTTTACTTGTTTAGGTGTTTGGACCTGTGTGTAAAAGCAAGTTTGGAGGAGTTTTACTTGTCTTCTATACTAGGTGAGTTCTATGACCCCGGTTTTATGTTTTTAACTTCTTTGGGGCTGAAAATGCATATAAATGTTTTACAACCATTATGAATGTTAACCGTGTGTATATGTGAACGAATTATGTGTTTATGAGGATGTAAGCTTGTTCTAAGAGTTTAGCATGATAGATCTATTTTAAGAATGTATGAGAATGAGGTTATGGAACTGGTTATAGCACAAGTCTCATTTACAGGTCTGATGGTTCATCCGCATTTGCCTTAATTTAGCCGAAGTGTTCATCAGCATTTCTTTTGTACATGCGCATTTGCTACAGTCTCCATCAGTATTTCCTTTAACAGAATAATTACCAAGTGTTCACCCGCATTTGCAAGTTGTTCACCCGCATTTGCAAGTTGTTCACCCGCATTAGTTTTGTTCACCCGCATTAGTTTTGTTCACCCGCATTTGTTCTCATTCATCTGCATTTCTTTATGACTTAAGGATTTTTTCTGGGATTTTGGAGATCAGAAATTAGGGTCTGACCATGGTTGACTTGATGCTTTTATTTGATTATCTCATGCATGTGTGGTCTGCCCTTATGTGCCTATTATGATATTATTATGTGGCCTTATGTGGTTTGTTCATAATTATGAAGTATTATTAATCAAGTGAAAGATTAATGCTAATGAAAAGTGGAACATAAAGAACGTAAGAAAGTCTTGCAAGCAAATTCACAATGAGGTTCACAACTGCTAGGTTGTTAGCTCAACTATGTGTGGTTTAGCTAACCCTAGAGGATACACACAGGGTCAATCTTTAAGATTAAGGGGAACACTGTTGCTGCCCCAGTACTAGAGTCAGCATTAGTGCACCACGGATGGGTCTATTTATAGACCTCAGGCCCAGTACCAAGTTTATGCGCATTAATGGGGGTATAGCACTTTGGTCCATATCGAGTGAAAGATTAAAAGTAAAAGTTCAAGTGAACAACCATGGAAATGGTGAAGAAAGTTAATGAATGATAATTGAATGTATGTATGAGTGTGATCACATACGAAGGAATGGTTAAATATTTTAAAGAGTATTTTCGTATATAAATCCTACAAGGTATTTTCTAATGATTTTAAACTAGAACTCACTCAGCAAAGCTGACTTTTATGCATTTTCATTGGCAGGTAATATTGCTGAGGATGGCACTCGGGGAGGCTACTCGTCCGGACAAGGCTGACATCCATTCATGAATATAACATTGTTGTTTCGAAATGCAAACTAATGATCTTTTGTAACTATTAACAAATATGTATTGCTTAGCAATAGTGGTTATAAACTAATGAATGGCTTTTGATATTTAAGTTCCACTGCAATGTTTGATAAATTATGAAATGTTTTTAAATTATGCTGTGAATGTCCAACTGTGAGGTTTTTCGGGAACAGGGCCTTACATTTGTCAAGCTTGTATACCCTGTGTGGGTAACCAAGATCTTCAAAGCCTGGTGGTTGGGTAACATAGACTTCTTTATCAATTTTACTATATAAGAAGGCACATTTTACATCCATTTGGTAAACTGTGAACTTCTTATGTGAAGCATAGGCTAGAAAAACTCTAATGGCATCAATCCTTGTCTAGGCAAAGACTTCATCATAGTCTATCTTTTCTTCTTGAGTATAGCCTTATGCTATCAGCCTTGCTTTATTTCTGATGATGATACCTCTGTCATCTAGTTTGTTCTTGAACAGACACCTTGTACCAATAGGATATTGCCCTTCAGGAAGATCAACTAGATTCAAAACTTTCTGCTTTTTGAATTGCTGAAGCTCTTCTTGCATTGCTTCAATCCAGTGGTTGTCTTTAATGCTGCAGTTATGTTTGTTGGAACCACTTGTGAAAGAAAATAGGAGAACAGACAAATATTGGCAGCTCCCCCTTGACTTCTTGTGGTTTTTTCATTAAGATCACCAATAATGCTTTCTGTTGGATGATACTTATGAATTGTTGTTGTTGGTATTGATTCAACTGGAATAGATGATTCCAAGTTGGTGATTTTGGTTGATGAAGATGGATCCCGCTGAGATGGGGAATCAACAAAGTGGTCAAAATTCTCATTATTTTGGTTTTCTGATGCTGAATGAAATCCATCTTCATGATTTTGTGTTTCCGTAGACGTAGGTATACTTCCAGCAGTTACAAGAACAACTACGGATGTTGTATTTGTTGATCTGCTGGTGTGAATGTTGTTGGAATGTATTATGATGAATTGGGAACTTTAGTTGAAGGAAATGAATCATCTCCGAAAGTAGATGGAACATCTATAGATGTAGAAGGAACTTCTACGGAAGCATTGTTAACTTCTGCTGAAGTTAATTTCCATTTCCATCAGAATTGTCATTGCTTGTTTGAGATGATGATCCTGGATCAGCAATACTTGAAGTGTGTGAATGAAATAATCTTGGAGGATCAGCATTCAGTGGCACTTCACTCAAGCTTAGAGGTACATAAGGATAACATGTATCCGTAGGACATGCAACATTCAAATAACCAGAGTTAAATGAATTTGTTATGCATCTATATCAAATAGCCAAGATGATCCTTTTATAGATTTTGGAAATAAGGCTTCATTAAAAGATCTAGGTTTTCCTCCACAATGTTTTGTGATGTGGATTGTAGACTCTATCTGATTAGATGTTGATGAGTAACCAACAAAGAAACCATCATAGGCTTTTTCATCAAACTTTCCTAATTGATCTTTTGTTTTGTGTTGATTGTTTTGGACTTGTGTGACACCCTATGTTGTTTTCCTTTGTAACATGATGAACAATGATTAGAACAGTAAAATTCTTTCTTAGGAAGGCCAATGACAAAGTCATTTTTGACCAACTTATTCATGTTCTTCATGTTTAAAGAACCATTCTTCTATGCCACTATTGAGCTTCATCTTCTGATGACTTAGAGATCAGGCAGGTTTCATTGCTTGTTAGAGAGGTGTTGTTCACGTCTAAAATATGTTTGCCTTTTCTTGATGCTTTAAGAAGGATCCAGTCTGCTGGAATTTGAAAACCCTGTCTTAAGAATGTAACAATAAGAGTTATCAAATAAAGTGGTATAATTTTGATCACAAATTTGAGATACACTTAACAAGATAAATTGTAAATTTTCACAGAAGTTAACTTTCTCAAATTGAGTACACCATTTGTTACCATTCCTTCACCAACAATTTTACCTCCTTTTATCTCCACTAAATGCCACATGAAGCATTTATGTTTGAAATCATGAAGGAGAGAACAATTTCCTGGCATATGCCTGGAACAACCTGTGTCAACATACCACTTGTTGTCAGCCATCCATGGATGTTCCTGCACAAATAATGAAATCAATTAGAAAGTGGAGCCCAAGCCTTGATGGTCTTGGGCTTGCCATTGTTATCTAGGATTGTTACTCTATCATGAATGAGCCTAGATTTCTCAAGATTGTTTTACACTCAGTTTATGTTTTCAGTTTGTGGTGAGGATGAGTTTGTTGAAGATGAACTTGAAGTACTTTGTTACTAATCCTCAATCATTTCTTCTATTACTTCTTCTTTGAGTATCTTCCTTTAAACTTGATGATGATACTGAGTAGAGAAGGTTTCTATCTTTTATCTTTGATTGAGGTACATGATTACCCTTTTCAAAGTGATCAAAGAAGGCTTCATCTTCCTGCAACACTACCTTCTTGTGAGGAGTCTTGCTTTGAGATTGTTGCTTCTCCTTCTTCTTCTTTGATTTATCATCAGCATATGTTGGTTTCGTTGTCTTTGAGAACTTCTACTTTAGTTGCTTTTGCTTTGAGGCTTTGATTCATCATTCTCAGAAGATTGTGAATCTGATTAAACATTCTCAGCTTTTTGCTTCTTTAAACCTTTGATTTGTTCTTTTGTTGAAAAAGCATTCTTGAGTAGAATGATTGTTTTTGTTGCAGATGGCACAGTGCTTGTTAAAGTAACAATCAACAGTCATATGATTGTTCATGTTGCAAATGGAGCAATAACTGCTGAATTAACAATCAACTGTATTGTGGTTGTGCATATCACACCACTTACAGTACTTTTCTTCAGCTTCACTATCAGACTCCACTACTACCTTTTTCTGCTTCTTCATCATTGCCTTCTTCTGCTGCTTCAATTCTTTTTCAAACTTTGCAGCTGATGAGTCTTTACCTTTTCCTGACATGATGTCAAATGGTTCTTGTTTCTGATGATTCACCATTCTCTGTTTCTTGATTTTGTTGTCACTCGGTGATTCCGCAGATGATTTCTTCTTCCATAGATCTTCTACAGAAGTAGATTATTGCTTCTGTAGTTTTTCTATGGAAGTTGAATGTTTTGGAAGAACAGTTTTCTTCCTTTGCTTTTCTATGGATGGTTCTAAATCAACTTTTTTCTTCCGCAGGTGTTCTGCCGAAGTGATTTTCTTTTCTTCCGTAGCTCTTTTTGATGACTGTGTTTTTTGCCTTTTGTTGACCTCCTGAATCCTTTTCATTCAGCTGACCAATTCTGGTATAGATGGTCTTCAACAAATTTCTTTGTTTGGGGGATAAGGCAGCTTGATCTCATCAAGAACTTTAGGGATTAAAGGTTCAACTACCACATTCTTTCCCTTACCAAACCAACATCGCTCATCAAGTTCATTCAAGTCATCACACTCATCAAAGTCAAATTTCTGAATCAGTTTGTTTTAAACATTTTGATTCAGATGACCCAGTCTCAGTTTCACTCATCTCAGTATCATCACCATTTACCAAATTATTAGTTTTAATTTCTGGTTCAATTTTGGTACTTGATACAAAATGGTTTGACAGATTGTTTATCATTAACTCAGGTAAAGTGGTGTAGTTATCATTTATAGGAGGTGCAACAGCATTAAAACCCACCCATACGTGTTCTTTGATTCAATATGAGTGTTCAGGAGTTTTTCAAATTTCTGAGATGATACTTGAAACTTCTAAAGTTTCACTTCAGTAGATGCATGCTCAGACATTGATTTTGTTAAAGAGGTTGTCAGATGCTCAACTTGTGATTTCAAATTATAATTTTCAGATACAAGTTTAACCAAATCCTTTTGTAAGGAGGTGATTTTGACCTGATATAATTATGTTCTCTCAAATTAGATTTATTTAAAATCATTGTTTCATTGACTTTATCAGCCAATTGTTGAGCATAGACCTGTATCTTTCAACCTCTTCAACACAAACAGGTGAACATAATCTATCCCTTACCTCTATGGCCATGGGTGGAATTTTGTTCTCCAAGTTTGCCATCAGTGCTCGATTTTCCTCATGCACTTCCTTCTCATACATGCTCCAGTCACAAGTACCATCCTGCAAGATAATTAAACCAGTTTTTAGTGTTACTGGTTCCTGCTGAAGAGCTTATGGCTGGTGGGGATGAGATTGTTAGTTGAGGTTGTTTGAAGCTTCTTTAATTTGCTTGTCTTGTGTCTGTTGTTGATTGCTGATTGTTGTTGAATTCCCTTGAAAAGTGACCATACAAATTGCATTTGTAACACCTCACTTTTGATTTGTCAACACTAATTTTAGTTGTTCTCCCTGCAACAGATAGACCCTTGTTCCTTCTCCTGTACATCTTGGCTCTTTAAGTAATCATGGCCATTGCCATTGTAAATCCATTTCTTTAACTTCATCAGGATGAAGTTCTTCCAGGTCTTGTTGGAAGATGTGAGCAGGAGTCAGAGTACTACCCAAATAAGCTTGAAAGCTTGAACTGAAATCTACAAATGTTGCTTTCTGTTCTTCTGATTCTAGAACCACAGTGATTGGTTCAGATTTGGTGTTGCTTTTGTTGGGTGATGATCCTTTGCTTCTGAACTTTTTGAATCATCACATTTCCCTTTTGCTTTCCTGTTTGAATTGTTTTGAGAGCTTAGTTTAGAAGACTTTACAGCATAGAAACCAGTTTCCTCTTCATTATCACTCTCAACACAAGAGCTTTCATCATCATCATTGGAGATGAATGCACTCCCAGCACCCTTTGATTCTTTGAATTGATATGGTGCTATTAGTGCTTTTACACTCTTGTTTCTTGTTTCCTCATCTAACTCCAAAGCTTCAACCTTTGCAACCAAAGTGTCTAACCCAATTGCCTTTAGATCAAGAGTGTTCTTGAACATAGACACAGTTTGAGTCCAACTCTCTGGCAAGGAGTGGAGCATCTTTTTGTTCAACTCCTTATTGCCATACTTCAACTCAAATATATTCATCTCTGTAATAAGTTGCATGTATCTGTGGAGTTGTTAAGGAACAGATTCACCCATAATATGATGAAAAGTCTCATACTGTGAACAAAGAGCATCCTTTCTAATGCTTCTGATCTCATCACTTCCTTCACATAAAGTGTGAAGAATTTTTCATAATGAATTTGTTGTTTTGTATGCTTCACACCTGATCAAGAGGTCTTCAGGTAAAGCCATAGTAAGCATACTATATGCCTTAATGTCTACTTTGACTTTCTTGGCATCATCAGGAGACAGATTTTTCAAACTTATAGGCTGATTATTGTCTTTATAATCAGGTCCTAAAGCAGGTGGAATGTAAGGACCTTCAGTAATGGACACCCATAAGTCAGAATCTGTATAGTTAACGTGGTTCCTGAATCTGATTTTCCAAGTTTTAAACTCAGATTTCTCCAACTTTGGAGGTTGATAAGCTCCAAACGCTGAATTGCTCATTTTAATTAACTTTGTTAATTATCAAAATTATGAACAGATCTAATACTCTATGAATGTGAAAAGTAAATGCAATGCAGACACACTCACACGGTAATAACAAATCACTGATAATATTGATATTCAAATCAACTAAGACAGAAATTCCTTAGAATTAATGACTTCTGTTATGAATGGACTAATTAATAACACACTCTTATTATAAGAAAGTTGTGGTCAAAATTAGTCAAATCGCTCAATAAATTCACAGATGATTTGAAATTAAGATGTTAAATGATGATGGGTTTTGTTCAAACTTGTTTGAACAGTCTTGGGATATCGTACAATAACACAAATCCATGAATCGAAAGTGATTCTGAGGCAAATCGAAATTAATCGAGCAATGGAACAGTGATTAATGATCGATGTAATTTTCACCAATTACACCAAATTAAAAATAAACAACCAATTAAAATAATCAAACTGATAGATCAATTGATCTAGATCAATGAGCATGAGGCTCTGATACCACTTATGATCGAAGCAGGAATTATCAGTTTGATTTAACAAATAAAGATCACGGAATTATCAATACTTGTTATTTAATTAATTGTTTATGAAATCGAAATCGACAAAGAACAGATGAAACAACTTGAAAAAAATAGAATAAACAATGCATCAAAAGATTGTTTCAATTGATTTTCATTGACAATGAATAATTACAATGATATTGATACTTTGATGATTTGATGATTGCTATGATGTTCTTGGTGTTCTTGGTGTTTTGCTCTATTGATTGATTGGTTGAGTGATTATGTTTCTAAGAATATGTATCTCTATTTGTATATTGATATCTCTCTCAATCTGTTTATGATCTCTATGTTTATCTCTTCCTATGATATATCTATTCTTATGATGTATATCTATTCCTAAATAAGTGCACCCATGCCTTATCTTTAGAGGCAGAGGGATTCACTTTACAAAAAATATTATTGATGTGACGTGGAATATTTGCTTGACATAAATAGTCTTCCATGGTCGTTGACTTGATGACGTCACAGGTTGACTTTATGTTACGTACTTGATGATTTGAGATCAGAAAGTATTTTGTTCTTCCGTAGGAGTAAGCCTTCCATAGGAGTTGAAATTTGTTCTTGAACATCCTGAGCAAACTTCCTTCTTCCGCAGCAGCAGCAGTAACTTGATCTGACTTGTTCTTCAGTAGATGTTATTGTTGCTTTCGCAGGAGATCTATGGATGAATGTTGGACTTGGTCATTTAAGCTCCGCAGAACATCTACGGAAGAACAACTTGTTCATCTATAGGAGTTCTTGCACTTTGTCAATTTTTCCAAATTGACCAAGTATGATGTTTTCTTGCAATTACATAAAATCAACACAAATAATCTTTGGGTTAACCTATATATCTTTCATTACATAATGATAAAGAATTACAGATCTTCATTACAAGAGATTACAAATCATCTAAACCTATACAAAATATCTAGTCCTAACGTACACTCTTGTTTCTTGTCCCAGATTAAGCCAAAGAAGGTTGAAGAGTCTCTGAAGGATAGAAGTTGGGTTGAAGCAATGCAGGAGAAGCTCCTTCAATTCAAAAGGCAAAAGGTTTGGAACTTATGTCCTCTTCCTCATAAGAAGACCACAATAGGTACCAAGTGGGTTTTCAAGAATAAGAAAGCTGATGGAGGACTTGTCATAAAGAATAAGGTAAGACTAGTTATTCAAGGGTACACACAAGAAAAGGGGATTGACTACATAGATGTTTTTGCTCCTTTAGCAAGACTTAAAGCTCTTAGTATATTCCTTGCTTTTGCTACATCCAAGGATTTCAAGTTCTACCAACTTGATATCAAGTGTGCCTTTTTATATGGGGAGATAGATGAGGAAGTGTATGTCAAACAACCACCTGGCTTTGCAGACCCTGATCATCCTGATTATGACTGCAAGCTTGACAAAGCTATCTATGGGTTGTATCAGGCTCCAAGAAAATGGTATGAGACACTATCACAGTACCTCTGTTAGCATGGATACAAGATAGGGTACTATTGATGAAACACTCTTCATTAAAAGAACAAGGAATGACTTGATGTTGGTTCAAGTTTATGTACATGACATCGTTTTTGGGTCAACTAATCCAAAGATCTGCAAAGACTTTGAGAAGCTGATAAAGAATATATTTGAAATAAGTGCCATTGGAGAACTAAATTTCATTCTAGGAATTCAAGTGAAGTAGGTTGACAATGGTATCTTCATAAACTAGTCAAAGTATGTGCAAGACATACTTACCAGATTTCATCTGACTGAGTGCAAGGTTGCTAAGACGTCCATAGTTAGAAATCACTTCCTAGGACCTAATGTTGAGGGGGAGTGTGTTGATGAACATCTCTACAAGGCCATGATTGGGTCTCTTATGTACCTCATAACCAGCAGACTGGATATCATGTTTGCTACATGTATTTGTGCAAAATATCAAGCCAACCCCAAGATGTCACACCTGGTTGCTGTCAAAAGGATTCTTAGATATCTCAAATGTGCTCCCAAACTAGGCCTTTGGTATCCAAAGAATTCTGACTTCAATCTATATTCCTATACAGATAGTGACTACGGTGGCTGCAACATGATAGCAAAGTCTACATCAGGGGATGTTAATTTCTTGGTGGAAGGATAATCTCATGGCAATGCAAGAAATAATCCTATGTGTCTACATTAACTGCTAAAGCTAAATACATTGTTGTTGCAAGCTGATGTGCTTAAGTGCTCTGGATTAAGAATCAGATGTTGGACTATGGATTCAACTTCAAAGAGACTCCCATCCACATAGACAACAACAGTGTTGTCTCTATTACAGAGAATCCTGTGCAGCACTCAAAGATAAAGCACATCAACATCAGGTATCATTTGATAAGAAATATTTTTGAAAAAGGAATGATAAAACCAGTCAAAGTTAATACAAATGAACAATATGTTGATCTATTCACAAAAGCTTTTGATGAACAGAGATTTAAGGATCTTATATCAGCTATTGGGATGATTAACTTTGATTATATTTTTTTAAATTATATTTCAAGATTATTTTTCAAAAATTTGTGTCTTAAGTTGTCTATATCGTCACCTATATAAGCCTAGTTTACTTTGGAAAAAAAAAATTTATAATGATATTCCTTGAAATTTTGAGAATTTAAAATATGTTTTCTTTCGGAAGACATTAGGTGGACTTCGAAAGAAAATTATGTCTTCAAAAACTAATAACTACTTACTAAGAAATTTACCTTCGAAAGAAATTCTGATAAATCTTCTGAAGCTTAAATGTGCTTCTAAGTACTTATACGTTTTGAAGGACAATTTTCTTCCAAAAACAATTAAGTCTCGGAAGCTTTATTCATCCTTTGAATAAAACTTTTGAAGTTTAATATCTTCTGAAACCAAATATATCTCGAAAGCAAAAATACTCTAAGCATTTTTCTTCCGAAGCAAATTTTTATCAAGCTAAGGAATATCTTCTGAAGTCAAATTAGCTTCGAAAGTTTTCTCAAAACTTTCGAAGACAATTACCTTCGGAAGATTTTAGACTTCCAAGAAAGCTACCTTTCTGGGTACTTTTTTAGAGGTGAGACCGACGTCCGGATTTCAAATTTTATCCTTTTGTATTAACTTTGTCTCAAATCCAACCATATATAAATACCTACAACAGTTTCCCCTCTTTCTCCTTTCTCTTCATCTACAAAAGTTCAAACCCTAAATTCACCCACATACCGCCTTTGTTCTTAGCTTTTTCACTCAGAAGCTCTTTAAAATGGCCAACCCTGAACCCCGAAACTAACCAGATTTTTCCGTGCAACTTCACTAGCAACATAATCAAGTTGCTCTGTTGTCATCTGAGAAAGATCCAGGTTTCTCAAATGTTGCCACTACCTTTCTCAATCAAACTACCTTATCGCACTCATAATAGACCCTCCACTGTATGAAGAACAACTCCTAGAATTCTGGAGGACCTGCCAAGAGGTCATCTAGGATGGTGAGGCACTGTTTGCCACAGTGTAGGGGAGGACAATTTTCATCACTACTCAGTCTACTCAGGTTAAGTAGGCCCCTATGCAACCACCCATGCAGGAGGAAGTGGAAACAAGAGCTCTTACTTCCCCTGAGGAGCAGACCACTCCTATTACTTCCTTGATCAGTGCTGAGGTTCCCCATGCTCAGCCTGATAAGCTTATTGCCTAAGCCTTAAGCCATCACTCTGAGTCTCAAAACTCAAGTGATCAACCTTCAAGGGAAAGTTACTATCCCCAGCCCCTAGACTTAAACCGACCCATCCCTGACCTCCAATTCTATGATGATGAAGATATGGTCTTTAGTGAGTATCATGAGTCTCTCTTCTCCACTCTTACTCAAGGAGAGATGAGTGCTCCTGAATCACCCATATTTAGCCCACATCATCCACCCCCAACTGAGGTGAACCTCCCTGAACCTATTCAGGAATTCCATATGGAAGAGGATCTCACTTTTGAAAGTGATTACATCATTAACACCTGAACCATGGCAACCCAGCTCGTTGACACTTCTTTTGATGCTGTCATGGTGTAGGGGAAATCCAGCAGCCAAGAACCCCAAGCTGGTGGTGAGGAAGAAGACTTTGGTCTATTCTCTCATCCCCCCATGATTCTTTTGATGAAGATGAGGGGATTCTACGACTAAAGGTGTAAAAACTATACAAAACATGCACCTATTTAGTTTCAAAGGTAAGCCACCTAGAATCTCAGGTGGCTACCATACAAAGACAGGTAATTGATCAGCAACTTGATATCACCAATCTCAAGGGCAAGTTAGCTGGGAGACTTGTCAAGCAAACTCAACCTGATCCACAAGAACCTGTGGATGTGGCGGACCTAACCCTTAGCTCCTCTATGCAAGAGGGTGATGCTACCAAAAAAGAAGAGAAAGTCCTACTTACAATCACAGAACCTGGGAGTTTTGCCTAGAGTATGGACATAGAGGACTCACCACCCTCACTTGAAGTTGTTCATACTTAACAACCTCCTCAGGCCCATATTGATATGGATGCTCTGGTTTGTTGGACCAAAAGAACCAATGAGCCTGATCAGAAAAACCTTTAAGTCCCACGGACATTACAACAACTGAAGTAGTCTGCAACAGCTGAAGACATCAACTGATAACAAGGTCTGAAGACAAAGTCTGAAGTGAAAGAGCTGAAGACAAAGTCTGAAGTGAAAGAGCTGAAGACAAAGTCTGAAGCTAAAGAACTGAAGACAAAGTCTGAAGACAAAAGCTGAAGACAAAGACTGAAGACCAAGTTTCAGATGTTGTCACAACAGCTGAAGAAGACCTCTTTAGTAGTTGTGATGGTTTCCTTTCAGTAGTTTTATGTTTCTTGTATCAGTACTTGTAGTTTCAGTAGTTTTAGTTTCATCTTGTACTTAGCATACTCTGAGATGTTCTCAGTTGTTGTGAACATTCTCAGTAGTTTGCTTACTTTCAGTTGTTTGTAATAATTCTGTTAGATGTCACTATCAAGTGACAACAGCAGACGTCACATTCCTCTATATAAGGAATGTTGACCTAATTGTAAGGCGTGCAGCTATAGCGAAACTTAGCAAAGCTTAGCGGCCGCCATACCGAAGCATTTGTGCATGAATGATATTATCCATTTTGCAGAAAACCCTCTTTCTCTATAACCGTGTACTGTTCCATTGAATATCTATTGTGTTCTTGGTATATTTGTCTAATTCTTATTCTAATTCCACTGCGATTCAACTCTAATTGATCAAACTTAGATCACTGATCCTGACATGGTTCAAAGCCTAATTGAGGAGGGAATACCAAGGGCTATGTCTAGCCCATCCTATCCTGCTAAAAATCCAATAGTGGGATAGAGGTATAATGCTAATAGAAGAGCCCTGGTACTCTCTAGATCTCAGGCATAACAAGAAGTTTTCAGTTTCCAAAACCTAAGATACTATAAGAGCACTTATCTAGTTGACCTACCACTTTCCAACCCAAGTCAAACAGGAAAGTTGAAAGGTTAGCTAAAAGAATTCAAGATAAGGTGCTTGAAGAGTTCAAAAAGAGAACCAAATTATATAGACAGAGGCTAGCAGGCAAGACTGTTGGTCAACTGGCTATCGAGGTGGACCCTAAGATTAGCTTTGAAAGGGAAACCTTGGTTGAAGGCCCAGTAGTTGAACCTGTGAACCTTGAGACAGGAACTGCTTTAGCACCCAGTACTATCAGTGAGGCACCAGCTGGTGAATATGTCTTATAGCCTCTCTCTAGCCAGAGCTCAAGTGCTACACTAAGAAATGAATGCCAAAGCTCTCTCCACCCTGAGTCACACAGGCCAGTGACTGACAAAAGGAAGAGGAAATGACCTTTGATGAGATTGAGGAGGAGAGAGAGAGAGGAAGAGCAAGGCAAGGGGAGAGAGTTCAAGTAAGACCCCTTCCTTTATGGAAGCTACAATCAGGGCTGCCCTAATTCCAAACACTCAAGAGGATGAGTTGAGGATGAGTTGAGGCTAGCCAGATTGAACTATCAAGGGTTTAAGAACTACAACATAGATGAAATCATCTCTCTTCTCTTGGAAGAACTAAATTAACTGGCTGATATTGAAGTGTCAAAGGAGAGGAAGGAATCTGAGGCTACAGAGTTACACCTCAAAATCAAAGAAGAAAGAAGAAGAAAAAGATTATACAAAGCTCCTACCCTCTCCCCAGTTCAGGAAAGCCCTAAGGCAGAGGTTGTGGCTACTGAGCAAGAAACTCAGGTAGGTAAGGAACAAAATAGGCAAAACATGATAACCTACCTGAGTGCCATAGGCCTTTATCAGCCAGCAGACCTACTTCCCTTGTCCTATGAGTATATAGAATTTGAATACCTTAAGAAGCTTGAGCAAGAAGTGCTGAAAGAGCAAAAGCTGCTAAAAGGAAGATGAGGGAAGAGGCTGTAAAGTTAAGAGTCATAATCATAGCAAATTAGAAGAAGTCTACTGACAGACAGAAGATGGTGAGCTTCTTAAAGCTGTATGGGTTCTCAGAAAGGACACTTGGTCCAATGTCTTTATCAACTATGGATGAGCACATTAGAGTTATCAAGCAGAAGATCAAGAACGGTGAGCTGGTTGACTTGCATTCTCCACCAAGTCAGGTTGCACCTAAAGTCGAGGTCAAGGTTGAACCAAAAGAGACAACTCAACCAGGACCTAGTGCTACATCTCATCAAGTTTCATCTTCTAACCCATAGCAGGGTCCTAATCCTTCTCCTTCTGAACCTATGAAGGAAAAGGACCCAACTAAGAAGGACAACGAATAACCATCTAGTACTCAAGGCTAGCCTTCTCAGTTAAAGTATAGAAAGAGGAAGAGGATGGCCATCAGAAGGGAGAAGAAGAAGCAGAAGAAGTCCAAGGCATCTACCTCTACACCTCAGGATGGGTCAGAACATCCTGGGGGTGATCAAGAAGAGGTTGCTTAACAAAGTCCACTCATTGTAGAGCCTCTTGCTGCTGAGAGACCCATCCTGTCTTGGGTATTTGCTACTAACCCAGACAAATGGTATGTCACTAGAGATCAAAGGGGTCAAGATATGTACTTCTGGCAAAACATACTTGACCTTCCTTTGCATGATCTCTATGACATGAGAAGGTACTTTGAAAGTCTGAGGAATCCTGACCAACTGATGATGAAGGGAATGGTCTTGATTCTGATGAGGGCTGTCAACAGATAAAAATCAAGATTTAAAGTGCTCCTTCAGTTTTGGTAGCATCAGCCTAGGGGAGTTTGTAAGGATTACACTTAGAGGCTGATGCAACCAAAAAGCTCTCAACATGCACATGTGAAGTACAATGAAGTTACTTCAAAAGATTTGATACAACTCAATGAATTACACTAAGTATCAAATCTTCTGAAGCCAAAAGATCAAAGTTACTGAAGCCAATGATGAAGTCTTTCGAAGCTTCAAAGACAAAGTCTTCCGAAGCCAAGAGACTGATTTCTTCTGTAAACAGAGAAGACATGCTTTCTCTGACTTACTTTTGACAAAAGCTGAACCACTTTTCACTGACACCTTTGAAGACTCACCAACTTATATGAGTTGGTGAAAAGTCCATAATTTTGTCAACTGTAGATTAAGGTTTTGAGTCTGTAAATAACGACCCCTTAAATTTAAAGAATTGTTATAGTTTCCCTAATAATATAATGGTAGAACACCTGATTTTAAAGTAAAATTGCATTATTTTCATTATCCTCTATACTTTATAGAAAACAAAAGATATAAGAAAGATCATGTAGATACTCTAAGATTAAGTTTTACTAATTTTGTTAGAAAAAAAGAACCAATTTTGTAAATATATAATAATAACTGGGCTTGATATATATATTATTTTGACGTTCTAGTAGCTTTTGTGGTAGTTTTGTTGAATCAAAAGATAACGGCGGTTGGCGACGGTCGCTAACGCGTGGATGGAGTCTTGTTCGGTCAACGCCCGCCAGAGGCTATTTTGACTTATTCCTCACGCCATTCACATGACATGAATCGAATGTTAAAAGATCTTCGGAAAAACACCATAACTTAAGCACAACTCTACATATATTAAAGCAAATGATGTGGCTCACAACTCATTTTAGGTTTAGGCCACCATAAAATATTAATACAAATTATATTTTATATAAGTTAGGGAGATACTCAAAATAAAAATAATTTACTCAAAACTTTAAGAATGCAACTAGTTATTTTTTTGAAATGTAGGGATGCAAATAGTAATTTACTATTTTATTTTTTATTTATATGCTTTCTGGTTTATTTACTATTACACTTTCTGACATGTCAAAATAAATAACTTGGTATTTCTTTGTAAGTCTCTGTGTTGCCGGAGCCGCGAGCCTAAGCGCAAGCCACATGTCCGGCCACTTGGTCGTGCGTACCGCAACTAACTGACGCGATCGTGCGGGCGTGAGGGAGGTCGCGAGTGGTGAGTGAGAGCCTCTGATCACCTGATCCACAACAAAGTTAAGCTGGCTTTATCCAGTGCCCAGTCACCATCCAGTAAATGTCACATGTCGTAATATTACAGGATAACCTCACAACACACGTGGATAAAGCCCCAGATAAAGCCCATCCACAACACATAGGCTAAGCATTATTAGTTATACAATATAATACGCATGCAAGAATATATACATGCATTAGTAATATAAATATGATGGCATCTTTGCATGAAGTTATATGATATATACCGGAATTATATTTTATATATAGTGGGTATTTAAATGAGATACAATTACACAACTCATATTTGATTTTTAGTATTTTTAGACATCACTTTAGATTTTATTGAGTTTAACCAAATGGTGCGGGCGATTCCTTTTCAAATTGTCCGTGTTTGTTCAATTATTAATTAGCATGTGTGTCTTATTCTTTGCATGTCTAAAACTATTTACAATTTTGAATTCTACGAGGAATTGTAAGAGAATGAGACAATGAGAGTGATATCATAATCAAAACAAGAACAAATGAATCTAAATTATTTTTTAGATCTTAACTCTATAGAGAAATAGAAATATTGAAAATGGTGATTAAATCAAGATCAGTTGAATCTAAATGATTTGTGGGTCCAGAAACCACCCTAAATCAAGATGAAATTAAAGATGGAGAAGTTATAATTAAGAGAACTGCTTCTATATATATTTTTTATACGTTTGTAACCTTTCCATACGTTAGTAATTTTTAAAAATTTCACTCTAAAATTAAAAATTATTTTATCTTTAATTTGAGTATATTCAAATATTAAAAAAAAACAAAAAATTAACGTGTTAGATTGATTTTATACTACATATATATAATATCATCTTACTACATTTAATACTGTTTGTAATCACAAAACAAAATAAAATCACAAATATCAATCTATTGAATTGTGGTTCACTCATTGTCATTGCCTTGTATTCATCAAAACGATCATGTTACGATACTATTCGACGATGCACCCTTCTCCCAAACAACTTGAAACCTTCCGCAACTCGTGCATCGTAACTGATCCATTTTTATCAACGTCAAATACCTTAAAGTACATATATTGTAGTATTTTGAATGTGTTTAGTAGCTTAGTAGAATGATTTCATTTGCTTTGATTTTTACTTTTCATTCTAGGTATGATATTAGTACTACATATATGTAGCATGATATGTTGTGCATATGGAATATATCATACAACTAACTTTAGTAAACCCGTGTATTACACGGTTGAATAAATAAATATTAATATAATAAATATTATTAATTATAAAATGATATTTTAACATATGATATGAGTGAAATTACGTATGAGAAATGACTATAAGTAATTAAACAGTGATATCAATATTTTAAAATTTTGTTTTAAAATTTTTTTTAAAAAAATAAACATTTAGTTCTAAAACAAACCGTATAAAAATGTCATTTTAAAAATGTTCTTATTATAACTCCCAAATTTGATTATTTTTGGTTTTTAAGAAATTGACTTTTTAAAACTACCAATTTTAAAATATTTATATTTTTAAAAAAGTTATATGCTTTAGAAAAATTTGTTATTTTATAAAAAAATTATTTATTTATAAATAACATCAATAAATAGATTTCTTTCTTAATTTATTAAATCTAAAAAGGTGTCCAATAATATTATTAGTAATTAAGGTAATTATTTAATATGATACAGAAACGGAAAAGTTTTTGTGATGATGATTGTGGTGCTGCCATGTGTCATCTCAAGTTACTCTTTTATTAGAGTAAAAATTAGTAAACCCGTATATTACACTGGTTGAATAATAAAATATTAATATAACAAAATTATTTTAAGATATGATATGATTGAAATTACGTATGAAAAATATTATAACTAATAAAACAGTGATATCAAGTTTTTGAAATTTTGTTTTTAATTTTATTTTCAAAAAAAATAAACATTTTATTCTAAAACAAACCGTATAAAAATATCATTTTTAAAATTTTCTTATTATAACTCCCAAATTTGATTATTTTTGGTTTTTAAAAAATTAACTTTTTAAAAATACCAATTTTAAAATATTTTGTATTTTTGAAAAAGTTATATGCTTTAGAAAATTTTGTTATTTTGTAAAAAAATTATTTGTTTAGAAATAACATTAATAAATAGATTTTTTTCATAATTTATTAAATCTAAAAAGATGTTAAATAATATTATTAGTAATTAAGGTAATTATTTAATAGGAGAGAGATGCGAGAAAATTTTGGTGAGGATGATGGTGCACGTCATGTGTCATCTCAAGTTGTTTTTTTTATTAGAATAATAGGTTAAAACCTGTGTGACATACAGTCTGGATAAATAAGAAAAGAGGAAATGAAAAAAGTTATAATTCATAAATCTTTAAATTATATTTTGTATACAACATTTTATATCGTATTTATAATATTACCATCTCTATCTAAGATTAATAAATTTAATGTCTTTGCTTTATATTATATTTATATTGTATTATATGGACTTCAAAGACAATTAGAAAAGTTTGTTAAAATCACAAAAGGCATCAATGTAAAAACATTTACTAATTGATAATTAAAATTATAAAAATAATAATAATTATCAAGCTTGTTAAACATTTGTAATAACTTCAATATGTGAAATCAATTAGTTAGTGTAAATAAATTTATTTAGGAAGTCAAATATGTCGATACATGTAAATTTCAAAAATATTAGAAATTTTTGAATAAATCAATTATAAATTTTTAAAGTTAACTTATATATAGTATTTTTTAATTTTTAGTTTCAAATCAGGATTGAATTAAGGAAACTGAAAAAATAGATGCTATAAATGTATGATTTTTTACTTAATTAATTGTATTTAGAAAAAGATTTTAAAACCAATCTTGGAACATGATTTTGGCAGAAAATAAGCTAGGAGGTGCTCTAAAAAACGCCACGTGACACATAAGTTATTCCTTTATTATATAGTATAGATATTATAAAATTTTATTATTTTATAAAAAAATTATTTATTTAGAAATAACAATAATAATAGATTTTTTCTTAATTTATTAAATCTAGAAAGGTGTTAAATAATATTATTAGCAATTAAGATAATTATTTAATAGGAGAGAGATGTAGGAAAATTTTGATAAGAATGATTGTGGTGTTGTCACGTGTCATACCAAGTTACTTTTTTATTAGAGTATTTAGTAAGAATGATTGTGGTGTTGTCACGTGTCATACCAAGTTACTTTTTTATTAGAGTACTAGGCTAAAGACCCGTGTAACACACGGGTTCAATCCAAAAATATTATTGTTGTTTAAAAAGGTTCGTAAGTTATAATGTTCTTGATAATACTTTGTATATAGACTTTTGTGAAAATATTATTAGCAGGTGGATTTAGATGTATTAATTCAATTAAACAACAAAGTAACTAAAAATTTAAATTGATATACAATGCTTGCTGGTACATAAACAGGTTGCAAGTTGCAGTACGCATCAAACAATCTTCGCATGTACATAATAAGTTTGAACTTATAGGTATATATGTTATGATTTTTTTCAACTTGCAGGTAGAATATCAAACAACAAACAAAAGTAGCAATAAAAATTGTATATTATTAAACAATTACAATACAACTCAGATAAGTAAGCATCTAAAACAACAGTTTGCATATAATTAAAGCATCTAAAGTAATATACAACAAAATGAACGATAACTTGACAATTGCACATAACTAAACGATTACAATACTACTCAGATAAATAGCATATAAAACACCCTGTTGTATATGAGTAAGTGGAAAGTCAAGAAGGTGCTTAATTGATGTTCATAGTAAGGTAAAATGATACAACACAACAAAAAAACCAATAATTTAAAAAAATTTTACATCATAGTATAACTACAAACAATGAGTTAAAGAGTATAAAATTTGGCTCTTTAGTTAATCTGCATGACATTTCATACATACCTCATTAAAGGTTGTGTGAATTGTATATATATGTACTATGTTATATCTATATATTATAGTTATCTATATATATATATATATATATATAATATATATAATATATAGATATATAATATATATATATGAACTATTTCATGCATAATTAAAATGACCAGCATATAGTCAACCTGTAGGTATATGGTCACAAGATGGGTTAATTAAAATAATAAAAATATTATTAGCAGATGGATTTAGATACAAATTATTATAAACAATAATGTATTGATTCAATTAACAACAAAGTAATTAAAGATTTAAATTGATATACAATATTTGCTGGTACATAAATAGGTTGCAGGTTGTAGTATGCATCAAACAATCTTTACATGTATAAATAAGTTTAAACTTGCAGGTATATATGTTATGATTTTTTCACTTGCAGATAGAATATCAAATAACAGACAAAGTAATAATAAAAGTTATTATCATTAAACATTACAGTATAACTTAGATAAAGTAAGCATCTAAAACAATAGTTTGCTCATATGATTGAACCATTTTAAGTATATATAGCTAAAGGCACGTTAACTTGGCACTTCCACAAAACTAAACAATTACAATACAACTCAGATAAAGTAAGCATCTAAAACCCCTATTGTGTATACTAAGTGAAAAGTTAAAGAATGTGCTACATTGATGTCTATGGTAAGGTAAAATGATACAAACATAACCAAAAACCACAGTAATTTAAACTAAATGTTACATCATAGTAATGTAAAACGATACAAACACAACAAAAAAACCACAATAATTCAAAGTAAATGTTAGAAAACATATAAGATAATGTTTTAACCCTAAGCAGAGTAAACAAATGACACTAATCATTTAATTCTTTTAAAGCTTAATATCACATAATCAAATATTAAGTGATAAACAAAACAACATCTTATAATCGTTTCAAGATATAGAGTTTCAAAACGTGTTGAATAGATTATCTAGAAAGCTAAGATAGAGTTTCAAAATAAATTCACCATCATTTGCCCAACTATAGATGCCTCAAAACAATTTGCACATATCAAAAGAATTCCAATCAAACATAATAATAATATGGCAATATACATAAAAAGAAATAAAGAAGTTTAAAAATCAAAAGCATGTAATACCTCTTCAAAGATGGATTGTCAAATCAAATCACCTTCAAATCAAAAAAATGAAAGAAAAATAATATCAATCCAAAAACACAATCGCAGAGGATGAAAGCTCAAATATAACAAAAAATAAATACATTTTCTTGAAGAAAACTTGAAGAAACCGAAGCCAAAATGATAATGTTGATGAAGTCTGTCGAATGCGCTATCATCAAAGTTTATAAAGTAAATTGCAAGTGTTCCAAACAAATACCATTTTTTAAAGATTTGTAAGGATGGATTTTTAAACAAATGAAATTATTTTTTAAGGAACAGTTAAAAAAAGAATTTCATCAACAAAAGTTCAAAAATATATTATTGTTGTTTTACTTGAAATATTTACATATTTAATTTAATCATATTTTATATGAAAATATTTTTTTATATTTTCTAAAATTGTATACAAATTATGTGATATTTTATTTATTCAATTTGTGTATTATAAAATCGGTATGATTTCATTTCCAAAGAAAGATACCCATGAATTCCTTCGAATTGAAGAGGTTCGATGAAGAAATCCCGTAATTTTTGTCACGATTCGAATATAAACCGAGCATTTTATGAATTTGAAAGTGATATGCAGTTTTTGTAGATGAATTATTTGAAGAAAGAAGAATAATCTGGTTTGATTTCATTTCCAAAAAAGATGCACTCTAATTTAGGGTTAATTTTAAAATTCCCCAAATATCTCTAAATGAATCTAGACTAACATTGGGGACATATACATATTTAGGCAGGAATTAAAAAAAAAAAAATCTTTAAGAGAATGCCACGTGACACTAAAGTTATTATTTTATTAATAAGTATAGATTTGTGTGTTATAAAATCGGGTATGATTTCATTCCAAAGAAAGATACCCATGAATTCCTTCGAATTGAAGAGGGATGAAGAAATCCCGATGAAGAAATCCCGTAATTTTGGTCACGATTCGAATATAAACCGAGCATTTTATGAATTTGAAAGTGATCTGCAGTTTTTGTAGATGAATTATTTGAAGAAAGAAGAATAATCGGGTTTGATTTCATTTCCAAAAAAATATGCACTCTAATTTAGGGTTAAATTTGCAAAATTTCCCCAAATGTCTCTAAATGAATCTAGACTAACATTGGGGACATATACATATTTAGGCGGAAATTAAAAAAAATAAAGCTTTAAGAGAATGTCACGTGACACTAAAGTTATTATTTTATTAATAAGTATAGATTAGGTTATAACCCATATATTACATAGGTGGAATAAATAAAACATGTTAAAATTATTAGTTTTATGAATATTTTATTTTCTAGATGTTATTAGCCATTTATAAAAAAAAATATAATGAATATCTAAGTTTATGACAAATAATAAAATTAAAATTATACTCGATATTTAATGATAAAATATGTCTGAAATCATGTAATTTAGTATGTATTAATAAATTATTAAAATAAAAATATTTATATTTTAGATATTTGATAGTTTAGTTTACTTATTTAAATTATCATCATTTAATATGAGAGAGAAAAAAAACACATATATAGATATATTTGTTTTAACATATTTTAGTAAAAAAGAAAAGTTAAATTTATTTATTATGAGAGAGAGACGGGAAATACTTTTTTTGATATGCTAGGATGATAACACGTGTCATTTGATATGGTAGAATGATGTCACGTGTTTAAAAAAACCTTCTTTTATTATATATTATGGAATTATTGATATAGATTATAGATGTAGATGAAGATGAAGATTAGGGTATGAAGATATATATACTATATACCTATAATATTAAAAGAATTACCTCGCGTTAATTTATATTTGATATAGCAATAATATGCTTAAATTAAAAAGAAAAAAAGGTTATGATCTAATGTTTTTTTTAAATAACATATGAAAATTTTATCTATAAATATTTGTTCATGTTTATTCACTACGTAAATAACACATTATTGTGTTCGTTCGTTTTAAAAGAACATAAATGAAAACAAATGAACACAAATAAATATTTATGAACATAAATTAAAAAGGCAAACTCGACACAAATTAAGAACATGAAGACAAGCTTTAACAAGAGATTGTCACGCTTTAACATCATATAAAGAAGCTTACGTGTGATTCCAGGTAGAAGAATATAGATTGAAATTTTAAACCAATAAAATTGAAATAATAAAATATTAAAACTTTTAAACGAAAGAACACATAAAATAATATACTAACATGAACAAATGAACATAAGTAAACATATTACCGGATGTTCATGAATTTCAAGAGAGAGCCTACGTAGGTGACACTGGAGTTGCTGGAATACAACAAACTTTTATGAGGGTTATTCAAGTGACAACAATATTTATTTAGACTGTCACCGTATATAATTTTGATTTTGATGTAAAAGACAAACATAAATTAAAATAAAAGAAAAAAAATGAAGAAAATGTTAAATCAGAATTTTCATTTTTGCAATTACCGTAAAACTTGCAATAAAGATTTGAGCAGAGATATCAAAGATTTATATGAAGAAAATAGGAGTATATTTGGTATTTACCTTTAGGTTAATTTATTTTTGTTCTTTCTAAAATTATTTACAAGAAAGGTCCTTGTGTAACGTTATATTCTACTTTTAGAGTTTCTGTCTACCAATAGTCTAACTAATGCATACAGACAGACATGTATTATATTCTTTCAAACTTATTTTTCTTGTAACATATATTAAATACTTAATAATGATTATTTTAAGTGAGTCTTTTTTATTTGTCTTTACTATGTTTATTTAGTTTATTAAATTTTCTTTTTTATTTTTAAATTATATTATGATCATTTAGTTAAAAGTTGTTGCTTTTGTCACTAACTATATTGTAAATATGAAAGAAAATATGATTTTGTTATCTTGTCAAAAGTTGATGGAAACAAAAAAAATACATTGATTGTCTTTTGTTGTGTTTTTTACTAAAGTCATCATTAGTTTTATCAGTTGCAATGATAAGTTTTTTGTAACATTCTGTATATTATATGATCAACCTGATCTGACAGTATCCGTCCTGAAAAAAAAATATATGCTTTTACAAAATTGAAGCATGTAAAAAACAATGAATCCATAAAAATAAATTTTTGGATCCACTACTCACGAACATAAATAAATAGACACGTCTCTATATTCAAGTTCGTTAGTTTAACTAAATAAAGCTAAATTTCGTGTGTTGTTCATTAATTAAACGGATGAATATAAACAAACTTCTCGTCAATAATCACGAACCGTTTGTAAAACGTGTGCTTTATTAAAGGTTGGTTTGCGTCCTTGTTTTCAAAGAATTGCATCCCTAGTTGACTAAACCCACAAGTCTAAGACATACCAGATACATTGTTTTTAGTTTTAAACAATAACATGGATTTTAAATTACCTTTATGCCCATACAAACAATCAGCCGTCGAGAAGCAATGACGCTTTATGAACTTTGAAAAGTCAGACATGTGTAGTACAACTTCAAGTATCGTACAAAATGGGATAAAATTGAAATTTAAGCAATATCAAAGGCTATATCTGGTAAATCCCCCCTACCTAATACTTCTATTTTTTCTTATATTATTGAAAACTAGATATATCTTCATGGATAAAACGTATAAATGGTCCCTTAACTTATGGTCATATTTCAAATGGGTCCAAAGGTTTAACATATCATGAGTTTTTACTTTAACTATACTTCATGCTATAAATTGGCCATTAAAGCAAAGTCTAAACAACTTCTAAAACATACACAAATGCTATTTTATTAGACACAATCTTGTGTGTTATATGGTAAACTAGAAAAAATTAAAAGTATTACTCATAAGAGTCACGTTTGAAGGTAATTTTAATGTAAGATCTAAATGGTCCAATTAGGCTAAGAGAAAACTATATCGATCTTCAAAACAACTTAAAAAAATCTACCAATGATAATAAATTAAGAGGAAAAATGTTTAAGCTAATGAAAACACACAATAGAAGAATGCTCTTAAAGATCCATGATTTGATGGTCTTAAACTCCCTTCCTAGGTTCAAAACTGATAAAAATATACTTAGTTAAATTACTAGACGTAAAGGTTAAATAAACAATGATATATGATATAATAACATAACAAGATCATAGCATATTAAAATAGTAGTATAACACTGCTATATCTTAATAATCACAATCATCGTTTGTAACATTTTAACTTTTAATCAACAGAACACTGAATATGGTTAAAATAGAAAACACATAACGACGTCTAGACCTCCATGGGCATGTTTAACAAATACCAAAAAGAAAAGAGTGCAAGTGAAAATATAATAAAATTATAAATTATATGTATATGTATGTATTTGTTTACCTGCCCTTACCCACCAACACTAGCCCTGGGATCCTTATTATTATACTTCCAATTGCAATCTCTCTCTCTCTCTCTCTCTCTCTCTCTCTCTTCACCACCTCCACCCCACACTTTCTCTCTCTACAAATTCTCTCAATAAAAATACATCTCTCTCTCTCTCTAAATCTATATATATATATATATATATATATATATATATATATATATATATATAT
Organism: Flaveria sonorensis; assembly: GCA_025506505.1. Classification (NCBI taxonomy): domain Eukaryota; kingdom Viridiplantae; phylum Streptophyta; class Magnoliopsida; order Asterales; family Asteraceae; genus Flaveria; species Flaveria sonorensis. Next base: position 27,464,071 of record CM046437.1, on the reverse strand, counting down.
CTATATACAGATACATACACATAACACATATACATAGGTAGATAGTTGTTTTAGTCGCCCGTGGTTTTCGTTTTCAATGGCGCCGGCGTTGAAAGACCTCCAGCTGACGGGGTTGGGGCAATTCCATGGCGATCGATGTTGCTGATGATCTCGAAGACGTTAGACTGCTGGATTCCTACGACGATGCCTATGGTAGTCATGATGATAATAATAATAAGGGTTCGGGTGAAAGTAACGAGGGTTTAGAGGAAGGGGGGATGAAGAGAATTCAGGTGAAAGTTACCGGGATGACGTGTGCAGCGTGTTCCAATTCCGTTGAAGGAGCTCTCATGAGCTTGAATGGCGTTGTGAGTGCTTCTGTTGCCTTGTTGCAGCATAAAGCCGATGTGGTCTTCGATCCCAATTTGGTCAAGGTAGGTATCGTGTTTTTGTCACCAATCGGTTTCGATCTTCGATTAGTTGTTGGATGATGTTTGACGAACTGTTTGTTATTGTGATTATAAGCAGTTACCATTGTTATAGTTGATTTGCAGGGGTATGAATGTATGATGAGTGTAAAGATTGTCCTCCTCATTGTTTTTCTTTCAATTGTTTTTTTAATCTATTCAAAATTGATAAACAATAATTCAACTTCCCTTTTTCTTCTGATTTTTTTTTTTTTTTTTTTTTTTTTTTTTTTTTTTTTTTTTTTTTTTTTTTTAGCTTCAAATAAATCTTAAACTGCCCTTAAGGGTTTAGATTTCAAAGCATGTTCGTTTGGCTCTTAGCATATTAATAATATTGCTATGAAAATTCTGTATCTGGAGTTGAAATGGTTGGCTTTTTCTACTATCTTTGATATTCAACAAAATTGATTTTAGTTTCTATTTTTTAGCTCATAATTACCCTAATTGCAGGTATTAGTTTTAATGCAGTTTAATGTAGGTTTCGGTTTCCTCTGTTTATGGGGGTTGAAGATTATTATATCAATGTATAGATGTTCTGTTGATTTGATGTTTTTAAGGTAGTCCATTTGGCTCTTAAAAAGTAAAACTCTTAAAAAAGTAAAATGGTCATAGAAACCACCATGAAAATCCTGTATAATAACCTTAACTAAATTTAAAATAAAAATAGGATTGTCTTAACATATCCGTGGTAGGATCTTCTTTATATGCAATCATCTATGCAAATTTGCAGTCTTCTGTAATGCCACTTGAACTAATATAACTTCAATATTATTTATACAGGAAGATGATGTTAAGAATGCAATAGAAGATGCAGGATTTGAAGCAGAGATTCTAAAAGAAAAGAATACCAATCGCTCAAATCCCCAAGGAACTCTAGTGGGCCAGTTCACCATTGGTGGGATGACATGTGCAGCTTGTGTTAATTCTGTTGAAGGTATCTTAAGAAAGCTTAATGGTGTAAAAAGAGCCATTGTTGCTCTACCAACTTCATTAGGGGAAGTGGAATATGATCCTTCAATAATAAGCAAAGAAGAAATTGTCGATGCAATTGAAGCTGCCGGTTTTGATGCATCATTTGTACAGAGCAGTGAGCAGGATAAAATTATATTAGGAGTTGTTGGTGTATTGACTGAATTGGATGCACAAACATTGGAAGGCATACTTTGCAATTTGAAAGGAGTTAAACAATTCGGTTTCAGTAGGATATCAAAAGAATTAGATGTTCTTTTTGATACTGAGATTCTTGGTCCTAGATCTTTGGTTGATGCAATTGTTAGAGAAAGTTCTGGAAGATTTCAATTGCATGTAAAGAATCCTTTCACAAGAATGGTATCTCAAGATGAGGAAGAGTCATCAAACATGTATAGGCTGTTTACCTCCAGTCTTCTTCTCAGTGTAAGTGAATCGTATTCATTCGATTACATTAATTGTTTTCTTTTCTGTTGGAAATGGTCTAGTTGTTGAATATGAGTTGAGTAAAAGGGGCATAAAAGTTGCAGTTTTTTGGTTAACTTTTGGGTTAATTTGGACTTAGGAGGTCACAACATATCCAATCAGACTAAAACTCAAAGGTGTTTGTGAATTTATGGGTCAAAACACTTTTTTGTCCCTTCAGATAAATTTAGTAATTGGAGCATTGAATATGTTTACAAAATTGTAATATTAGAATAACATATAAGTTTTGGAATAAAACTATTTGGGAGAGGTTCCAAGCTTTTGACCCTTTACATCTAAAGTGTATTCAGTTTAGCAGTATTAAGTTTAATACTTTTGATGCTATAAGTTATAATTTTAGTAACAAGTAATATATTCTAAAGTGCATTTAACATATAGGCCGTTATGAAATTCCAAAGAAAATGGGGAATTAGTGGGTCAATCAATATGAACATGTTGGACCTGTTTTAACACATTACTCAACTAGACCAAAATCACCCTTTTCCACTGCCTGCAGGTAGGAAGTTCAAACTTTTGTCATATTGCCTCTGCTTGCTTTTCTTTTATTTTTGCCATTATGTGCTCGTTTACTTGACTTATAGTAAGAATACCAAATTGCAATCTTATAAATATAAAAAATCAAAAACATTAGCTAGCATCGATTTGTCTTTGCTTAACAAAATGTTTTCTTAATTTGCAGTTGCCTATCTTTCTTATGCGATTCATATGTCCTCACATACCTCTTCTTTACGCCTTGTTACTGAAACAATGTGGGCCCTTCCAAATGGGTGACTGGTTGAACTGGATATTGGTTACTCTTGTACAATTCGTTATTGGAAAGCGTTTTTATATTGCAGCTTTCAGAGCATTACGTAATGGTTCGACGAATATGGATGTGTTGGTGGCACTAGGGACCACGGCTTCATATGTGTATTCTGTCTATGCACTTTTATATGGTGCAATTACTGGATTTTGGTCTCCAACTTACTTTGAAACTAGTGCCATGTTAATAACTTTTGTGCTGCTGGGTAAGTATTTAGAAACTCTTGCAAAAGGAAGAACATCAGATGCTATAAAGAAGCTGGTGGAACTTGTGCCTGCAACAGCGTTGCTACTTATTAAAGACAAAAGTATGATGCCTCCTCTAAATTCTGTCAGACAATTACGATTACTGATTATTAGTCAAATTAAGGGCTTTACATAATATCTTCTTACAACTTGGTGATATGTCAAAACGGGTTCAAGTCAGAACCTGCTATTTTGACAGTACGGGTTAACATGGGCCAGGTTGGCTTGATTGATCCGTGAACACCTTCTTGTCTGATTGGAGGTTGTATGTGGTATGCCTTGAAAACACACATTAGGTGGCTTTTACCAAGTTTGACTGCTTTCGTTCTTACCTAACTTTCTTATTTGACTCATTTGACCTATTAAGGGTAGAACATGACCTGAATTGACCAATTCTTTAGTTAACAGGTTGAGATGGGCACCTATTTTTTTCCCTTCTAGTATTTGGTACATGTGGACTGACTAGTTCAATTAGTTTACGATATCCAAACTATTGGCCTGGATATCAGGTGTACTTGGACTCTAATAATCTAATTATTAAGCGTTTAGCAGATGCCCTTTGTTGTGACATTTAAATTACTGAATTTTTCTTCTGATTTAATAGGTGGAAAGAATGTTGGAGAAAGGGAAATAGATGCATTGCTGATTCAGCCTGGTGATGTACTAAAAGTTCTTCCTGGCACAAAGGTTCCTGTGGATGGTTATGTTGTTTGGGGATCAAGTTATGTGAATGAAAGTATGGTTACTGGTGAATCTGCACCTGTTTTAAAGGAGGTTGATTCATTGGTAATTGGAGGTACAATAAATTTTCATGGTTTACTCCATGTTCAGGCTACCAAAATTGGTTCTGACACGGTTTTGAGCCAGATAATTACTCTGGTCGAGACTGCACAAATGTCAAAAGCACCTATTCAGAAATTCGCTGATTATGTAAGTACACTCACGTATTATGTATCATGTGTTCTTGTTCTTTATTTAAAAGTGTCTAGAAACAATGCATAGGTCTTATTATGTGCTTTTCATAGGCAGGTACAATCATTTTATCATGAATATTCTGTACCTACCCCCTTGATGTCAATAGACAGGCAATGTGGGGTGTCAAAAGAAATGCAATGTTTGACATAGAACTTAGTTCAACGGGAGCCTTTGGCTAATAATATAACCCCTATAATAGGATTTACTAAGAAAGTGTAAAAAATGTGGAATAATATTAGTGGACGGTTAGGTAAAATTTGGATTGGAACTTAATAAAAAAACATATCTATTTGCATGATTTGTGAGACACTCCCCTGTCGTGTTGCATTTTCCTTTGGATGGATGGTGTAATAACTATTAATTTTTTTTCTACACCTTGTAAATATTGTTTTAAAAAATATTTTAAAAGAGTAAGGGCATTTATGACATTTGTATTTGGGTGTTTCAGGTTGCAAGCATCTTCGTCCCCACAGTTGTTGGATTGTCATTTATGACTTTTCTTGCGTGGTAAGTTCCCAATGAGTTTTGTGGTTACTTATAAATGACTTAATTTAGTTTATGTCTTACCTCTAACATGCCATGGATCAATCTGAATCATTTAATTAATAAGGAAGTCAAGCGGGTTTTGGACGGGTCAAATGGTTTACAAGTCATCAGAAGTACCTTAAAGCATCTTAAAAAGTTTAGTTTATTTATGTCATAATATCCACTAAAGCATATTTAGCACATTAGTTATAAAAAATGTTTGTGGGTTGACCTAACCCACACTTAAATAACCTGTTTTGACTCATTACCTGATCTGTCCAGTTTGCCACCTCAGTGATCTGAACATTGTCATATGATCGTTATACCAAAGTAGTAATAAATCTTCTTATATTTTCTGTTTCATTTAAATCTAGGTATATTAGTGGGTCCCTTGGAGCTTACTCAGACGAATGGCTACCTGAACATGGAAACCACTTTGATTTTGCTCTTATGTTTTCAATATCGGTTGTTGTAATTGCATGCCCATGTGCACTTGGTTTGGCCACCCCTACTGCTGTCATGGTGGCTACAGGGGTTGGAGCCAATAATGGTGTTCTTATCAAAGGTGGGGATGCGTTAGAGAGGGCCCAGAAGGTCCAATATGTAATCTTTGATAAAACAGGAACTTTAACTCAAGGTAAAGCCACAGTAACCACCGTCAAAGTATTCACAGAAATGGACCGCGGAGATTTCCTTAGATTGATAGCTTCTGCCGAGGTTGACTAATGACTACTTTCATCTTTTTTACACAAATAAATAAATTAGATATTAAATTAATATTTTCGTTTCAGGCAAGTAGTGAACATCCACTAGCAAAAGCAATACTTGAATACGCTCGCCATTTTCAATTCTTTGAGTCCAACAAAGATTCTCAAAATCATAATGACGGGGCAGCAATGTCCGCATGGCTTCTTGATGTGTTGGATTTCCGTGCAATTCCTGGAAGAGGTGTTCTATGTCATATTGAAGGCAAACAGATTTTGGTGAGATATCAAACTATTTCTGTTCATTGATACTATTATTAGTCATGGGACATTGCTTATATGAAATCTTATCAAACAGGTTGGTAACAGAAGCTTGCTGACTGACAACGGGATTGAAATTCCAACTGATGTTGAAAATTTTGTGGTGGATTTAGAAGAAAGTGCTAAAACCGGCATACTGGTGGCTTATGATTCTGAACTAATCGGTGTCGTGGGGGTGGCAGATCCGTTAAAACGAGAAGCAGCTGTGGTGGTTGAAGGCCTCAAGAAAATGGGCGTTCGGCCTATTATGGTCACCGGAGATAATCGGCGGACGGCCAGAGCTGTTGCAAAGGAGGTATGATCAGCTTTTTATATGTTTAAATAAACAAATTCTGTTTCTGAGTTTTTCATTATCTAGGTGGATATTCAAGACATAAGGGCAGAGGTGATGCCAGCTGGAAAAGCTGATGTCATTCGTTCATTTCAAAAAGACGGTAGCATTGTTGCAATGGTGGGAGATGGCATCAATGACTCCCCTGCCCTGGCGGCAGCCGATGTTGGTATTGCCATTGGGGCAGGTACAGACATTGCAATAGAGGCTGCAGACTATGTTTTAATGAAAAACAATTTAGAAGATGTGATCACAGCCATTGATCTTTCAAGAAAGACGTTCACTCGTATCAGACTCAATTACGTATTTGCCATGGCATATAACGTGATCTCTATACCGATTGCTGCTGGTGTTTTCTTTCCTTGGTTACGGATCAAGTTGCCCCCATGGGTTGCTGGTGCATGCATGGCGCTATCTTCTGTTAGTGTTGTTTGCTCTTCTTTGCTTCTTCGTAGATATAGAAAACCGAGACTTACAACCATATTGGAAATAACAGTAGAGTAGAAAATGGGGATTTTGGTGGGGGATTAAAAGAGGGCTCAATGAGTCTGTGTGTTTGATCTTGATTTATTCATTGCTTTAGTTAATGTATAATCTCTCTTTGATGTAAATGTCCTCTTGTTGCATTTCTTTGTAGTCTCAAAGCAGCCGAAATGGGTTGGTTTGGGTGAATATTTTTATATTTTTGGGTTGAATTTAACACTGAACCGGTTCAAATGGGTAAGAAACTAAGAATAAGTTCAAACAGGTAAGAAGGGGTCAACCATCTTCTGACAAGAAAATCACCTTAGATTATTGATTGTACTACTAGAGCTGTTCAAAAAGCTCGAATTTCTCTAAGAAAAATCTTAGAAAACTCGCTTGAAAGTAGCTTGTTTACAAATCGAGGGAGCTTGACTTGAAACATTTAAACTCGACCAGGCTAGAAATTCTAAACAATATATGTTGTTCATTTGTCAAAATGAAGTTTGGGATATTCAAATAATGCGAGACTTGAATCTTGTTTGAAAGAAGCACAAAAAAAAAAACATGTATGAAATCGGCTAGTGAGTCAGCTTGGTTCGGATCGTTTATTAGCCAAGCTTGGCTCTGTTTGTTTACAAATCGAGTCGATCCGAGCCCAACCCTTGACTCTACTCGACTCATGAACTATTCATGATGACCATCAATTTTACATCTCCTAGGGACCACCTCCTACAAGCCACCCTACCATCGCACCATCATCGATCATCGCCATCCCTCTCACCATCACAACCATTTGCGAAGTGTCGCAACACCGCCAACCAACATAGCTATATCACCATCAACATGTTGCCGCATCCATCATCAACCAACACCGCAACAGCCACCAACCATCATCAGAGGATGACCTATATAGGTGACACTATAGTCTCTGGAATACAATGAATTATCTTGAATATATAAAGATGTATGTATAGAGTTTTTCAAATGACAACAATTTTTATTTGACATTAGCTTCATTTGATTTTCATTTTGATTAATATAAAGACAAACTTAAATATAATTAAAAAAAGTAAAGAAAATGTTCACTTTTCTTTTCTTTTTTACAATGCAAAACTTGTAACAAAAGCTGAGGCATGAATATCAGAGACTTATAGAAATGTAAAAGTATATTTGATATTTTCTCTATATTTTGTTTTTGACTTTTTTATTTACTTTCTACCAATAGTCTAAATACATACAAAACTTTATAGTAATTAATTAAAGAATAAATTTCGTTTTGGTCCCTGTGGTTTAGGCATTTTAATCATTTCTATTTCAAAAAGAATCTTTTGTCATATCATGCCCTGTGCTTTTATTTTTGTAATGGTTTTGATCCCTGATACTAACTCTTTTAATTTTGTCTGTTAAGTCTAGGGGTGTTTTGATCATTTTACATATAACCCATCATATCTCTCTTTCTTTTAATCACATCTGAAACCTAAATCACCTACCACCCACCCACCCTTTTCTTCCTCCTCTGACCTCTCCAGCGACTCCAATCCCGTAGAGGATCAACACACACACACACACAAACTTATAGTAGAAGTAAATATGGTGGTCAGATCATGTTCGATTCGAGTATGGTGGTCAGATCTACATACTCACACACACAGAAGAAGCGTGGTGGTGTGATGGTTCAAATATGGTGTCGAGTCTATGGCGGCAGTGGTGTGGTGGTTTCATCTTTCCCCACAACATATGTTCGATGCGATTTGGGTGGTCAGATTTGCATATACAGAGAGTTGAATTGACAGTGGTGTGGTGGTTCAAAGTAGCGCGGCTGGCTCAAGAAACGACGACTTAAGGGTTGTGTGGTGGCGATGTTGGTTGGAGATCAGAAGGTTGGGGATCTAAAGGTTGGAGACGATGCTGATGATAGGGGAAGACATATGGATGTAAATTTCAAGAAAAACAGATTTAGGGTTTTGTTGGATGGTTTTTGGCAAGTGGTGAGGTGAAGATTTTTAAAAAATAGATTTAGGTCGTGAAGGTGCCATGGTGGTATTGCAATTAGGGTGAATCAATGGTTGGAAAAACAAGGTCGCCGGAAGCAGTGCTGGTGGTTGGCTGGTTGCCGGAGATTGTGGCGGTTGGCTGGTCATTAGAGACGGTGGAAGAGAGAATGTTGAAGACAAAGTGGTGTGTCTCACCATTAAATAGCTAATATTTATTTTCTTTACTTTGATGTAAAAGGACCAAAACACCCCTAGACTTAACAGACAAAACTAACAGAGTTAATGTCAGGGACCAAAATCATTACAAAAATAAAACCGCAGGGCATTATATGACAAAAGATTCATTTTTTGACTGAAATAATTAAAATGCCCAAACCACAGGAACCAAAAATGAAATGTACTCTTTTTTAAAACTTACTTTTCTTTTAATATATGAAATGCTTAATAATAATTAATTTTAAAGTGATTCATTTTTTAAATTTACTTTCACTTTGCTTGTAAATTGAATTCAACTTAAAATTTTATTGTTTTTCATTTTAATTAGTAAATTTATTAAATTACTTTATTTTATTTAGCTTAAAAATACACATTGATTATCTGTTCGTCTATCATTTACTAAAGTTATTACTAGTTTTGTCTGTTGCAAAAACAAATGTTTTTTGTAACGTTTTGTATCATATTATTATTAGGTGACCAACTTGACTTGACCCAAACCAATCCAAAAATTTTATGTCCGTTTTTATGAAATTAAAACATTTAAAAACAGTGATTCCATAGAGAGAAATTCTTGGATTTGCCATGGACCATCATCATTGTTTCAACTGCAGTCCACAAATCCCATCACCTCTAATGCTACTACAACTATATGATTTGCTAATGCGAGCATGAAAGAAGTTGAGTTGGATTAAAGATTGTTGGATCGGGTTGTTGACTAGTGTAAGGCCCCGTTCCCGGAGACCTCACAGATGGTCAATCATAGCATAATACATATAAAACAACTTATATTTCATAAAACCACACAGCGAAAATAATACCAAAAACCATTCATTTCATTAATAATTACTGTTGCTAGGCAATACATCATTGTTTCTTAAGTTACAAAAGACCTTTTAATTGCATTACAAAACAATAATATCATTAAGAATGAATGGATGCCAGTCTTGCCCCGACGAGTAGCTTCCCCCGCGTGCCACCCTCAGCAACATTTACTTGCCAACTGAAAATGCATAAAAGCCAGCGTTGCTGAGTGAGTTCTAGTTTTAAAATATTAAAATATCTTTATTTATATACGAAAATATCATTTTTCTTAAAATACTTCATTTTCATAAAATTCATTACTTTCGTACGTGATCATACATCATACGTACAACAAGATAATATTCATTTTTATCTTTCATCATTCATCTCTTCCATTTCGTACTTTCATTATTATCTTTCACTTTCTACCGGACCAATGTGCAATACCCCGACATTGTAAACGAAGCTGGTGCTGGGCCTGAGGTCTATAAATAGACCCCGAACATTGTGAACAAAGCTGACCCAGTCACCTGGGGCAAGCAACAAAGGTCCCCGTCAATCTCAAAGATTGACCCTGCGTGCATTCTCATGGGGCAGCTAACTCGCACACAGTTGAGCTGACAACCCGTGGCTGTGAAACTCCTTTCATTTTGCTTGCAAGACTTTCATTCATTCTTTATGTTCTACTTTTCATTATCATTAATCTTTCACTTTCATTATGATAATACTTTACGTATACGAACGTAAACACACCACGTAAAGTCACATAATAATACATAATATGGAACACAAGAACAGGCCATAAACAAGTATGGAATAAACAAATACAACCAGCAAAACATCCCAGGGCAATTCCTTAAATTTCCTTTTTCCCAAAAATTTAGAAAATTTTCGAAGTGTTCTAGGCGCATAAGCACTATGCGGGCGCACCAACACTTAGGCGCATGAGAAACTTAGGCGCATGAAGACTATTTGGGCGCATGAACTACACTTAGTCATTTGGTCAGTAGGCGCATGAGGTACTGTTTAGGCTCATGACTAACACTTAGGCGCCTGAGGAAACATTTTTTAGGCGCATGACTACTATATAGGTGCACGGGCTGGTACTTAGGCTATTTTGGCAAAAATTCCAGGCGCATGGGAACTATTGGGGCGCATGAGCTCCACTTAAGTTTTCTAAGTCAAAATTTTAGGCGCATGGGCCCTATTTGGGCGCATGACCAACAGTTATGCATATTTCAGACTTATTTTCACACCCAATCTGCATATTAACCTGTTCTTAACATATATCTATCATTCTAAGCATCAACAACACATATGCAACCATAAAACACAAGCATACATACACAAATACATACGGGTACGTATATAACAGTTGTAAAACATTTTTAAACATGCATTTTCATCCCCAAGAAGTTTAAAACACATAAAAACCAGGGTCTAGAACTCACCTATGCAGCCAACAAGTAAAACTCCTCCAAACTTGAGTGCACAAGAGTTCAAACACCTAAAAACACACCAAAATAAACAACCAAATACATAGAACACATAAAAATCGGTTTTAAGGATGAAAACCCAACAAAACCGAACCAAGAACACATAAAACACTCACCAATTTGCGAATTTCAGCCTTTTCTTCTTGAAAAATCGAGAGAGACAAGCTTCTTCTTCTTCTTTCTTCTTTTTCAGTCGAAAAGCAGGTTGCGAAAACATGTAGTGGGCGGCCATGCCCAAAATATAATAAAATATTGGTTTTTTTGTACTTTTTACACTTAGCCCCCATCCACTTTTGTCCCTTTTCTTTCTTTCAAGATACTTTTCTGTTCCTTTATTTTTAACGAAGTTTCGGGTGTTACAAGTCCACCCTCTTATAGAGGTTTCGTCCCCGAAACCTGTCATTCTTCGAACAGTTATGGGTGATGCTGTCTTATTTCTTCTTCAGTCTCCCATGTAGACTCGGATCCTTTCCTGTGCCTCCACTGTACAGCACCAGTGGAACCACTTTATTACGTAGCCTCTTCTCCTTCGGTCGATGATTGCCACTGGTTGCTCTACATAGTTGAGCTGCCCATCCACCTCGATGTCCTCCAGTGGTACAATCATATCCTCATCAGCTAGGCACTTTCTTAGATGAGATACATGGAATGTCAGATGAATTCCACTTAACTCATCGGGTAGTTCCAATCGATAGGCCACCTCTCCTACTCGTGCAATAATTCGGAAAGGCCTATGTATCTTGGACTGAGCTTACCCCTCTTTCTAAACCGGATGATCCCCTTCCAAGGTGAGACCTTCAACATGACTCTATCGCCCACATTGAACTCAATTGGTCTACGCCTTTTGTCAGCATACGACTTTTGTCTATCTTTCGCCGCCTTCATAAAGGCTTTGATCTTCTCTAACTTCTCCGTCGTAGCCTCGATCACCTCAAGACTTCCCAACTCCTTCTGCCCGATGTCTCTCCAACACACGGGCGTTCTACACCTTCTACCGTATAGCATCTCATATGGTGGCATACCAATGCTGGCATGATAACTGTTGTTGTATGAGAATTTCGCTAACGGTAAGTGATCATCCCAACTTCCTCCAAAGTCGATCACGCATGCTCGGAGCATATCCTTGAGCGTCTGAATCGTCCTTTCAGACTGACCATCTGTCTGGGGATGGTAAGCCGTGCTAATGTGTAGCCTCGTGCCCATCGCATCATGGAATCTTTTCCAAAACTTCGATGTGAACCGGGTGTCACGGTCCGACACGATAGACACAAGCACACCATGACGAGCTACAATCTCTTTAATGAATAGATCCGCCAGTCTCTCGGATGAATACGTCTCGTGGATCGGTAGGAACTGAGCACTTTTTGTCAGACGATCAACTATCACCCATATGGTATCGTACCCCTTGCCATACGAGGTAACTTCATGATGAAGTCCATGGTGATGTGCTCCCACTTCCACTCGGGTATATCCAACGGTTGGATTTTCCAGTATGGCTTCTGATGTTCTGCCTTCACTTGCAAGCAAGTAAGGCACTTGCTCACATACTCCACTACATCGCGCTTCATACCCGGCCACCAGTAATCATTCTTCATATCTTATACATCTTGGTAGCATCAGGATGAATGGAGTATCGAGTCTTTTGAGCTTCATCCATAATTCATCCCCGTAGGTCCCCGTAGCGAGGGATCCATATCCGCCCGAAATGGGTTCTAACTGCGTGAGTGTTTTCTCCCAACTCCATGACTAGGCCTCTCATCCTTTCAGGGTTAAGGTGATCTTCTTTCAACCCCTCATTTTGAAATTCTTTGACTTGGGTCATCACGTCAGAGGTCATCACCAGTTGATAAGCTTTCACCCGCATCGGCTCAGGTCTCTCCTTTCGACTGAGGGCATCGACCACTACATTGGCCTTGCCCGGGTGGTAATGGATCTCACAATCATAATCTTGCCACCTCCTCTGCCTCATGTTGAGGTCCTTCTGCTAAAAGAAATACTTTAGGCTTTTGTGGTCCGTGAAGATTATGCACTTCGTCCCGTACAAGTAATGTCTCCAAATCTTCAATGCAAAGACCACAGCTGCTAGCTCCAAATCATGAGTGGGATAATAGACCTCGTGGATTTTCAACTGTCAGGACGCGTAGGCTATTACCTTTCCACGTTGCATCAACACGCAGCCCAGTCCCGAATAAGAGGCATCCGAATATACCACTAAATCTTCACTCCCTTCGGGTAATGTCAAGACAGGAGCTTGAGTTAATCTTGCCTTTAACTCCTCAAAAGCATCCTCCTGTTCTCATCCCCACACAAACTTCACCTCCTTGCGAGTCAATTTAGTCAAAGGTGAGGCTATCTTGGAAAAGTCTTGAATAAATCTTCTGTAGTAGCCCGCCAAACCCAAGAAACTACGAATCTCGGATGGCGTCTTTGGAGACTTCCATTGCATCACTACCTCAACCTTCGTCGGGTCTACCATAATTCCTTCAGAATTCACCACGTGACCCAAAAATTGAACTTCGCGCAACCAGAAAGCGCACTTTGAGAATTTGGCGTACAGCTTCTCTCTCCTAAGTGTCTCCAATACTTCGCATATGTGGCCGGCATGTTCTTCTTCGCTCTTTGAATAAATCAGGATATCATCAATAAACACAATCACTGATTTATCCCACATTGGCCGACATACTCGGTTCATCAAATCCGTAAAGGCAGCTGGCGCGTTAGTTAGATCGAAAGACATAACAAGAAACTCGTAGTTTCCACAACGCATGCGAAAAGCTATCTTAGGAATATCTTGCTCCTTCACCTTCAATTGATGGTAGCCAGATCGGAGATCTATCCTTGAGAACCAACTGGCACCTTGGAGCTGGTCAAACAAGTCATCTATCCTGGGTAGGAGATATCGGTTCTTCACTGTTAACTTGTTCAACTCTCGGTAGTCGATACATATCCTCATACTATCGTCTTTCTTCTTGACAAACAAGACCGGAGCACCCCAAGGAGAGATACTTGGTCGAATGAATCCCTTGTCCATCAACTCCTGTAGTTGAACCATCAGTTCCTTCATCTCCATTGGAGCCAACCGATACGGTGCCTTGGCAACGGGTTGAGCACCGGGTATCAAATCAATCTGAAACTCGATCTCACGGTCCGGTGGCACACCTGGTAAATCTTCTGGGAACACGTCCGGAAAGTCACACACCACTGGTACATCAGACAATTGTGGTACCGACGTATCCACATCCTTCACATAAGCCAGGTAGGCACTACATCTGCGTTTCATGCACTTCTCTGCCACGACCATCGAAATCACCTTCGGGACCGTAGTAACTCGGTCACCATAGACCGTTACCGAACTTCCATTGGACGCAGTTAATCGAATCATCTTCTTATGACATATAATATTTGCCTCATAGGCTGCTAACCAATCCATCCCTAGAACTACATCAAATCCGCCTAGGGGCATCACAAATAGTTTAGCAGTGAACCTATGGCCTTCTAGTTCTATGTCACAATCTTCTATCATCTCAGAAGTTCTGGTAGACTTACCAATAGCAGTTTCTACTTCGAAGGGCTCATCAATACCTCTACTACTAACAGGCAACTGAGCACAGAAAGCAGCAAAAATAAAACTCCTACTAGAACCAGAATCAAATAATATTGAGGCACAAGTTTGGTTTACTAGAAACATACCTGACACGACGTCCAGGTCCACTCTGGCCTCCTCCCGGGTCATCATGAATGCTCTAGCGCTTGCCTTCTGTCCTCCATCCTCGGTCCCCTTCTTCGCCCAAGAACTCTCGGCCCTCGGCCTCTTGCAATCTCTACTCACATGACCTTCTTCACCATAGTTATAGCACCTCAACACCCTACAATCCTTCGTAATATGACCAGGCTTCCCACACTTGAAGCATACATTCGATCCCCACTTGCACTCACCAGTGTGCTCCTTCCCACATTTGCCACACTTTTTCATCCCTAAGCTTGATGACCCCACTCTTCGGTCATCCATCCTCATCCTCTTGTTGTTTGGAGTGAAACCACCACGTCCAAACCGCTTCCCATTCAAGTTCTTACCACCACCACCCTTCTTGTTTGCTTCCACCATGGTCTCCTCCCTCTCGTCATACAACCTACCCGCCAGGTCTACCACCGATCAAAAGGTACCCGGCCGGGCAGCAATCAAATGCCTGCGGATATCAGCCGGCAATCCCTAAATATATCTCTTAATCTTTCTCGATACCAACATCACCTGATCCGGCACCAGCCTCGCTATTTTGTTGAACTTGGTGGTGTATTGCTGGTGGGTCATGGTTCCCACCTCAAGCTGTAGGAACTCTCTTTCTATCTTGTCGAGCTCTCGGTGAGGACAAAACTCCTCAATTACCATCTTCTTCAACTCTCCCCCACCTCATCCTCCCGATGGCCCTGCTGCCCTCGACTTGGACAATATTGTCCCACCAACACAAAGCCGAGTCTACAAACGAGTGAGTGGCGAACTTCACCTTCCGGTCCTCCCTACACTCACTAATCTCCAGCACCGCCTCCATATCTCTTACCCAGCGGTGAGCAGCGGCAGCATTACCGTTGCCATCGAAAGTTGGGGGTTTGGATCATTGGAATGCCCCATAACTACATCCCTTCGTGGTTTCCCGCACTTCCACCTCCTCTTCATCACTGGAGGCCACCATTCCAGCATTCAGTTCCTCCTCTTCATCATGACTCCTCTTATTCCCCCTTCTCCCAGCCGTAGTCCTTCTCTCCTCCTCCTTCTACTTTCTCTCATCCTCCCGCACAGCACGGATGACTTCAGCCTACAGATGGTAGAATCGTCTGCATGACCTGATGCACTTCCTCCACAATTGCCTCCTTTACTGAGGCTCTTAAGTTAGCACTCTCATCCACACCCTCCGGATGATGAAGCCCAGGCTCAGCAGGAGCTGTTTCTACAGTCCTTGCCTTGTTCCTTGTGGCACGTGGCCCGGCACCATGACCACCTCTTACTCCTCCTCGGGAAGCCTTAGACGATCATCCTCCAGCCATCCTCTAACACTATAAGATTCAAATGCTAACACGGTCATTCCAGGAAATAGCTCAGTTTATGTTAAGTATAGTAAGTCCCTAATTATAATGGCCAGTTGTGATAAGCCACTTACTTTACTCTTCATCCCCCGAACATTTCCTATCCTGACTACATCAGTATTCAAATCTACTAAGAGCACATAAATCAAATAGCACACACACATAATAGCGGTTAACATTAAGAAAAGAAATACCTGATGACACGTAGCTACTCGGGCTGACATCCCTCCATTCGGTCCCATTCTCAGTTTAAGTTTAGGTTTTGAAATTATTTACCCATTTCTCTTAAACTTTGGCTCTGATACCAACTTGTAAGGCCCCGTTCCCGGAGACCTCACAGATGGTCAATCATAGCATAATATATATAAAACAATTTACATTTCATAAAACCACATAGTGGAAATAATACCAAAAACCATTCATTTTATTAATTATTACTGTTTCTAAGCAATACATCATTGTTTCTTAAGTTACAAAAAACCTTTTAATTGCATTACAAAACAATAATATCATTAAGAATGAATGGATGCCAGTCTTGCCCTGGTGAATAGCTTCCCCCGCGTGCCACCCTCAGTAACATTTACCTGCCAACTGAAAATGCATAAAACTTAGCGTTGCTGAGTGAGTTGTAGTTTTAAAACATTAAAATACCTTTTTTTATATACGAAAATATCATTTTTCTTAAAATACTTCCTTTTCATAAAATTCATTACTTTCATACGTGATCACACATCATACGTACAACAAGATAATATTCATTATTATCTTTCATCATTCATCTCTTCCATTTCGTACTTTCATTATTATCTTTCACTTTCTACCGGACCAATGTGCAATACCCCGACATTGTGCATGAAGCTGGTGCAAGGCCTGAGTTCTATAAATAGACCCCAAACATTGTGCACGAAGCTGACCCAGTCACCTGAGGCAAGCAACAAAGGTCCCCGTCAATCTCAAAGATTGACCCTGCGTGCATCCTCATGGGGTAGCTTACCCGCACACAGTTGAGCTGACAACCCGTGGTTGTGAACCTCCTTTCATTTTGCTTGCAAGACTTTCATTCGTTCTTTATGTTCCACTTTTCATTATCATTAATCTTTCACTTTCATTATGATAATACTTTACGTATACGAACATAAACACACCACGTAAAGTCACATAATAATACATAATATGGAACACAAGAACAGGCCATAAACAAGCATGGAATAAACAAATACAACCATCAAAACATCCCAGGGAAATTCCTTAAATTTCATTTTTCCCAAAATTTCAGAAAATATTCTAAGTATTCTAGGCGCATGAATACTATGTAGGCACATGAGCACTATGCGGGCGCACCAACACTTAGGCGCATGAGAACCTTAGGCGCATGAAGACTATTTGGGCGCATGAACTACACTTAGTCATTTGGTCAGTAGGCGCATGAGGTACTGTTTAGGCGCATGACTAACACTTAGGCACCTGACTACTATATGGGCGCATGGGCTGGTATTTAGGCTATTTTGGCAAAAATTCCAGGCGCATTGGAACTATTGGGGCGCATGAGCTTCACTTAAGTTTTCTAAGTCAAAATTTCAGGCGCATGGGCCCTATTTGGGCGCATGACCAACAGTTATGCATATTTCAGACTTATTTTCACATCCAATCTGCATATTAACCTGTTCTTAACATATATCTATCATTCTAAGCATCAACAACACATATGCAACCGTAAAACACAAGCATACATACACAAATACATACGGGTACATATATAACAGTTGTAAAACATTTTTAAACATGCATTTTCAGCCCCAAGAAGTTTAAAACACATAAAAACCAGGGTCTAGAACTCACCTATGCAGCCAACAAGTAAAACTCCTCCAAACTTGAGTGCATAAGAGTTCAAACACCTAAAAACACACCAAAATAAACAACCAAACACATAGAACACATAAAAATCGATTTTAAGGATGAAAACCCAACAAAACCGTACCAAGAACACATAAAACACTCACCAATTTGCGAATTTCAGCCTTTTCTTCTTGAAAAACCGAGAGAGACAAGCTTTTTCTTCTTCTTTCTTCTTTTTCAGTCGAAAAGCAGGTTGTGGAAACATGTAGTGGGCGGCCATGCCCAAAATATAATAAAATATTGGGTTTTTTGTACTTTTTACACTTAGCCCCCTCCACTTTTGTCCCTTTTCTTTCTTTCAAGATACTTTTCTATTCCTTTATTTTTAATGAAGTTTCGGGTGTTACAACTAACAAGACTTTTCTATTGATTGTCAGATGAAAAATACGAATTCTAAGTCGACTATCTTACTTAACAAACACATATATTTTGAGTAATAATAATGACACAAGATGTTCTTCAAAAGTATTCAATTGATGTATCTTTTTGAGTACAATGAGTTATAATCAGTAGATAACAAGTGGGCTCACAAGCTAACCTTAAAACTATACAAGTGAGAGGTATTTATACTATGAAAGCTAAACACAAAGAATAAATAACTTTACATATATTTCTGGTTGAGGAAAACACATGTACATCGTAGACAGGCAATTGACACACTAGAGATCAGCAACTTCAATACAATGTTGTCTCCAAAAGGTAGAACACTGCAGCCGCCAATGCATTTCGGTATAAACAGTCTTGTCTAGTGTAACAGTGGATCAGCAGTTCTTCAAGTTGAGTGCTGATAAGCAGTCAATCAGCAGCTCATCAATTTTAGTGATCGGTAGTGATTCAGCACTTGGTAAGATTTAGTAGTTGATAGCCAATGCTCAGTCCTTGAGTTTTTGGTAGTTCCATCCTCTTCATAGATTAACAAATTCCCCCTAGGATGATGCTACCAAAACTTTTTCTTATCCTTCAAGCATCCATATCAGCAGTAGCTCATACATGTATGCTCTTCTATCTCTTGAGGGGTTGTCAAGAGGTGGATTGACCCAATCCTTCATGTTGTGTCAAGATAGTTTGAAGAGATCATACTTTTTGATTTCAGTTTTTCCAGCCCCAGCAAAGGTTAGGCAGAAGATGTTGGTTGAGGAATTATAACTCCATTGGGTGATTGGATCATAAATGCTTAATGGAATCACATGTAGAACATATTCTTCTTTATCTCCACTCGGTTCTGCTTCAACTCTATTCCAAATCTTTATCTTTAGAATAGAAGTCATTGATTTATACTTATCTGGCATGCCTTCATATTCTTTGACCAAGGTGAACATATTCTTTAGGTCTTTAGGGTTGAGGTTCAAAACTTCTAACTCGGTCTGAAAGAAGGATTTAGACTTGTTTTTCCTTTCAATGAAGTATCTCTCAGCCTTCAAATCATAACCTTGGTTGATGATGTTTGTACCATCACCCTTTGAGTTTTCATCTTGGTCAGATTTTGAGAGTTCTTCTCTATGAGCTTGTTCAGGATTATTCAAATCTCTTCTTGTTCTTTCGATAGCTGTAGTGATGACCACTTCATCTTCTGATTGATCAGAGTGAATTTGAGTTTGAGATTCAGGTGCTTGAGGAGCTTTTTGGATTGTTGGAGACATATGCTTAGAAGTTTGAGTGGTTTGAATGGTGGGAGGAGATGATTATGGTTGAGTGCTAGGTGCAGGATCGGCAGACGGGCTGACTTCATCCGCTTATGACTCTTTCATCTTTCTTCTGAAGCCTGCTTTAACTTTTCTAGATAAGACTTGTAAATTCTCATCAGCACTTTCTCTACTTCCTTTGCCTCAAAGTCATTGTAGATGTTCCCTAGCCTTAATTTAGTTAGGTCAACTATCTCAAATCTGTTGAAGCAGATAAGTTGATTTCTTGAGTAAGCTACCATTTTAGCTGCTAATCTAATGATGAAGTATGTGTCTTTGTTTTGATCATATTCCCACTCCACTATTGGATCATATGCCAACAATGGAGTTTCAAGGATCTTTTCACCAGCTTTAGCTTTGACTAAGGATCGTACCTTTTGGAGTAGCATCTTTGACTTCTCATTTCTACATTCAAAGATGCTGAGGTACTCAACAATTTGCTCTAAGATGTCAAGGGGCAGATTAAGTATTTCATTTTCATAATCATAGTACATGATATCTCCATTTGCCATCTTGATTGCAAACTTCTTCATTTGTGTTACATACGCAACACCCAAAACTTTTGTTCCTTTAAGAGTTTTCTCTTCCACCTCTAGGTCAATCACCTTTGCCTTCACTATTCTTCTTGTCATAACTTTCTTCTTAGAAGGATTGATAAAATGAGCTGATCATCATTAGAGGCAATGGAGTGTTAGGAGATGCTCGAGACTTAGTTGGCAGATGGGAAGACCTCTGAATAATTTTCTTGGTTCTTTTGTGCTGTCTTTCCTATTGCTCTCTTGCTACTTCATACTTTGGAAGCTCACCAACTGCAACCCTCTTCTTGATTTCTCTAATGTTAAGATCAAGAGGAGACATACTCATTTGTCCTACTTGTTTGCCTAAGAAACCAGAGTATTTTAAGAACATTTTCATCTGTTGCTTATTTTTAGTCTCGTGTTTGACTCTCTCTGCTTGTTTCCTCTCTAATTCAACTTTCTTTCTTGCTAATTTTGCTGATTTTTCCATCTCAGCATGAGTTGCTGCTATCAACTTTGATTTCTTCCAGATAGACTCTCTTCCATGGCCTTACCAAAATTGAATCCTTTCAACTCAAGTTGACCTGCCAGGAGACATCTTTCTTGATCATTCTCCTACTTTTTTTTGAGCGGTGATGTCTTCAGCTTCTTTGGGCTCTTCTTCCCCCTTTTTGGTAACATAACCTGGGATTCCAGATAACACTAAGTGAGTGGAGGAAGGCACATCTAAAGGTTCTTATGGTGCTGAAGAAACTTGGAGGCTATAAATGATGGATTGTTGAAGATTAATAGTTTTTTGAAGGGATTCAACCTTAAGTTCAAAGTCTATTTCCTGGCTGCTGTCTGCTGAAGATTTGTTAGTTGAGATTCTAGGGAAGTAACTCTTGCAGCCTAATCTTTGAGAGTTCTGAGTTGAGTTTCCACCTTAAGGACTCTATCTGCTTAAGCTTTTAGTAGACAGTTCTCAAGCACTTTTAGCATAACCTTGAAGCCTTGCATTCTCTGCTTGTAAGACATTTAACCTTTAGGCAAGCTCAAGGTTACATGCTATCAATTCCTGTATCTGTTACAGACTTCCATTATCCATAGTTGTAGAATCCTTGGGACAGATGAGGTCCTAGGCTACTAAAGAGTTATTAGTTGAGATTCTAGGGAAGTAACTCTTGCAGCCTGATCTTGGAGAGTTTTGAGTTGAGCTTCCACCTTAAGGACTCTATCTGCTAAAGCTTTCAGCAGATAGTTCTCAAACTTGAGAACTGTGGCTCTTTTAGCATAACCTTGAAGCCTTGCATTCTCTGATTGTAAGACATTTAATCTTTAGGAAAGCTCAAGGTTATGTGCCATCAATTCCTGTATCTATTATAGACTTCTCTTATCCACAGTTATGGAATCCTTGGGACTAGATGAGGTCGTAGGACGAGCTCTGCACCCTCACCACCAGATGTGGTCTCTTGGCACCTTGGATTCCTCTCCTCAAGGAATGACTCTAAAGAGACATTCTTAAAGTGAGTTATCATGGTTGAGGTCCTAATTATGTTATCTCTGTCCTGCTGATCAATTGATGAATCAGTAGCAGGGACAACCTCTTTCACATTGACCATTTCTCTCCGAGGGTCAATCTCTTTACGTAGAGGATGTGGGTCAGATGTATCAGTATACACATCAGTCTCCACTATCTGTAATGTATGGAAAATGGAAGATAGTTGGTCATGCTAAATGGTAGTTTGGACATCTTCATCCTAGTAGTAGACATGTGAATAGGAGTGTGAAAAGTTAAGTCTAATGGCCTAGGATGTGAACCAAATTCTAATGCTACTTCTTCCTCAAAAGTTGTCTCAATTGTATGGGTATCCCTTTTTTGTTTCTTAATAGAGTGTTGGGACTCTAGTTGAAAGCTAGTGGGGATGGTGTGGATCTGCTTAGAAGAAAGAAGAGAAACTTCTTCTTTGAGCTTTGTTTAGGTGTGGCTGACACATTTGGCTTAGCTGGGACCCAAGTTTTCAGCCTTGTCTTCTTTGGTGGAGGTGATTTGAAGGCCAACATCTTCTTAGTAGATGATGTAGGGGTTCGTTTCTTTTTGGACACTTTAGGCTTTGATGTGGAGGGTGTGGGATCAGCAGTGGAGGGTGTTGTCACACTGCCACCCTGAGACTCAGTTACCTCAAGCATGTGAACAAACAAGGAGTAACCTTCGTTGAAATGATATAGGAGTAGCCTTGAACTTTGAGAAAATTACTTTGTTTAAAGTTCCTAAGATATGTATATCTCATTTAATTTTAAGTTTATTACCCAGTTCTTCATTTAAGATCGGTTGAATTAATCTTGAATACACTATTATTATATACTCATATATATATATATATATATATATATATATATATATATATATATATATATATTAGCTTATAATCATACACACAATTATATATTTTCTTATATACTCGAACCAATATACACATACATCGCAAAACACACCATCAACTTAAATCATCAACGTATACCCATATACATATATATATATATATATATATATATATATATATATATATATATATTATAATCATAAATCGTACACACACTAAACGTATAAAATACACCAAACACACACTAATTACATTCAACTCATGCAACACATACTTAATACACACAATTTATACACACACACTACACACATGACAATTTAAACACACACTCCACACACACACATATATATATATACACGCTGCCATACATACACACACATGTTATACACACACAACAATTTAAGCACACACAGACTCCGCACACACACTCCACATACACACACATATAAATACGCTGCCATACATACACACATGTTATATACACACACACACGATCGATACATATACAAACACATACACACACATCGCACCACCACAGCACCACCACCGCGCCACCGCGACACACCACAACACCGATGCACTCACAAACACAACACGCATCACCGTCTAACCACCGAGTCATACCAAACAAAACGATGACGAAACTTAATGAAACAAAGAAATCAGCAAACACTTACTTGCGAAACGATGCAAAGAAAAGATGATGATGGACGACGGTGGTTCACGACGGCAGGGGGCTGCTCGGTTGGTGGTCAACGACCGAGGGGGGTTTGCGGGTAGGGTTTCGGCGGCGAACGATGTGTGTATATATATATATATTTTACATAATTTACAATTAAGTCCCTAGACAATATAATAATTAATTCCTCCAAGTTTAATCAATTGGAAATTTAAACCCTAGACTATTTATTTCCATTTTATATAAATCAAAAATTTTAAGAACGTAATCTTTAACGAACCAATTTACGGTAAATATATATACGAGCTATGACGTGCGTTCAAGATTCGCGGCGTCACGAGCGCAATTTGATAGATTTTTCGCTAATGATACTATTTATATGATGATGATGATGATAATAATAATAATAGTACTAGACTAATTTATTATTTTATACATTAGGATTTCACGCGACTACTAATGATGTTAATTAATGCAATCATGAATATATTAATTACACGAAAATAATAGATGTACAATCAGAAGATAACGACCTTTGGTTAATTAATGGACCTGAGAGTGACGGTTGTCAAATAATGTGTGCTGCATAAATCACGGGATCAACCGAAATGGCAAAAGCATAGTTGCTGTTACAAAGCAAGTTAAGAATAGGATCATAGACTGAATCACCAATGGATTCAAGTGAAGCAACTGTGTCATGATTTGGTCAGAATTCTAGGTTAAGATAGGTCATTTGGAAATGATTTGAGTTTATGTAGGATTTTGACGAGATAAAAGTTTTTTGAAGGTTTTTGCTCTCAGATTAGTTTGGAGGATGACAATGGTGGGAAGAAATATTAATTTATAGTTCAGAGATAATATATAATAGCATTATTTTAAATTTTTTACCACTATAACTATAAATCCGATGGTTTTGTGATGATGGAACAATCTTTTTAGGCAAAAACTACGGCACTACTACCTATCAGTAGATAGAAGTGGGTACTACCGGATCTTTTATAAGACATGTGCCGTTGTACTTTTATCTGCCGAATTGTGATAATCAGCAGATACTCAGTTTTGTTATCAAGAAAACAATTTTTCACTAATTTATCAAAAGTTCATCATCCCAATAGCGGATGCAAGATATTTAAACCTTGTTTCATCAAATATCTTTGTGAAAAAAATCAGCATATTGTTCACTCGTATAAACTTTAACTAATTTGATAATTTTTTTCTACACAGTCCCGAATGAAATGATACTTGACTTCAATGTGTTTTGTCTTTAAATGCTGAACTGGATTGTTGGTGATTGAGATGGCAACATGTTTGCTCCTTTCATTACTATGAGACCCAATCTTCCCCCTAAAAATTGACATCCTCCTGAGATGGATTTCTTATTGATGTTGCATCCTCCATAGTCATTATCTATATATCTATAGAGATAGAAGTCAACACCTTTAAGGTATCATAATCCTAACTTAGGCTCCCTTTTAGGATACTTTAAAATCCTCTTTGCAGCAACCATGTGCGCACCTTTGGAGCAGGTTGGAATGTTAAGCAAAGACATGAAGCAAACATATTATCTAGTCTGCTTGCTATGAGGTACATGAGAGATTGAATGATGGCTCTATACTGCTGCTGATTTACTACTTCCCCTCAAGATCAGAAGTTAATAAGTATGTTTTAGACATAGGGTTTTTAGCAGCTTTAGCATCAGTAGATTGAAATCTTACTAAGATATCTTGAACATACTTAGATTTATTTATGAAGATCTCATCAAGTGTTTGTTTCACTTGTAATCCCAAGAAGAAAGTGAGTTCTCCCATTGAACTCATCTCAAACTTTGACTTCATGAGACTCTCAAAGTCTTTACACAATCTCTCATTTATAGAAACAAATATAATATCCTCTATAAATACTTGTACCAAAATGATATCCAAACCAATTATTTTATGAAGAGAGTTTTATCTATGGATCCTCTGGTGTATCCATTTTTGATTGCTTCAAGCTTGGCCACATGAGTAAAACCTTCATCATAATCAATACTTTCTTCTTGTGTGTACCCTTATACCGCAAGTCTTGCTTTGTTTTTAATAACAACAACCATGTCATCCTTTATGTTTCTAAACACCCATCTGGTTCCTATTGTAGTCTTTCCCTTAGGAAGTGCATATAGTTTCCAAACCTTCTGTCTTTCAAACTAAAAGAGTTCCTCTTGCATAGCTTCCACCTGTTGTCTCTTAATGCTTCATCTACTTTCCTTGGTTCCAGTTGAGAAAGGAAGCATGAGAACAACCAGATGTTTGCCTCATGTGTTTTGCTTTTTATCTTAACACTTCTAATTACATTCTTAACTTGGTACTTTTTTATAAATTCTTAGTCTTGGGATTATTTAGAGTTGTTGAGATAGATCTAAATTAGAGAAATTTATTTCAGGAAGTTCGGCAGATGCATCGGTAGAAGTGACTGGATCAACTGCCAAATTGACTCCTTCTTTAACATTTGTCACACTTGGTTCATTTTCAAGAGATTGTCTAGTATCAAAATGATCATGGCACTCTTTATCTGATGAGTCGTCATGAACAAGTGATGGTTGGTCTACATCATTTGTGGTACTAGCATCTGCTTCTGTTGATTGAGGCTGAATAGGATCAAAAGTTGATCTGATCAGATGTGACTGTAGCTATGAGGTAGATCAACTCTGTAGTTTGCAACACTTGTGATTTGTGTGTCTGCTGATCTGTTAAGTAAGTCTTCTGAAACATTCTCAAGTAAATGCTTGAAAGCATTTGTGAATCCATTTAGATCAAACATCCAACTTGAAGTATTTCCAACACTATTTGAGTAGTTTTTATTAGATACGACATTTTTCAGATTCCTCTATGGAGTTGCCAACTTTGTTGTATACTTTGTAAACCTTAGCTTGTGATGAGTATCCTACAAAGAACCTGTGTCTTGATTTCTTAGAAAATTTGGATAAGTGAACCTTGGAATCTAGAAAAGTGCATGGAAATCTAAAAGGTCTTAAGAACCCTTTGAATGGTCTTCTCTTATGCCACAATTCATAAGAGGTTTTTCCACATGTCTTGACTATCAACACCCTATTCTAAACATAGCACGTAGTGCTGACTGCTTCAGCCCTAAATGTTTTAGGAAGTTTAAAGTCAGACAACATATTCCTTGCAGCCTTAATAAGTGTCCTATTTCTTCTCTTAGCAACTCTATTTTGCTGAGAAGTTTTTTCTTCTCTTAGCAACTCTGTTTTGCTAAGAAGTTTTAGGAGAACTATATTATCTATAAATACCTTTGGATTCACCAAAATAATCAAAAGTGTGATTTGTTACCTTTCATGCGCCGAGAGCATCCACTATACACAATCCACTAGTTATCTTTGGTCTGTAGGTGTTCCTGTGCATGAATGAGTTGGTTAGTGATGAATGGAGACCCAAGCTTGTTTAGTCTTGGGTCTTCCAGGTTTCAACAAAGTCTCATTAGTTTTAAGTGCTAAAAGTTTGATTTCAGGTTTCGGGTCATCTAAGGTTTTATCAAGTTTGATAGATGTCTTGGTCTCTAAGCTTTCTTGTTGACTTTGAATTGCTAGAAGCTTTAACATCATCTTTTCTTTGATGACCTTTTGAAGGTTTTGAAGCTTTTGAAGATGGTGAGGATTTCTCAAAAGTCTTCTTCTTAAGGTTTGCAGCTGCTGATTTATTCAGCAGACCCATCAGAGATGCTGATTTTTTCTTGAAATCAAGTCTTGACTTGTTTGGCTTACAAACAACTTTGTGAGTGCCATTTCTTCTCTTCAATGGTTGATCAGCAGCTACAAACATTTTTGAGGATCTGAAATGATTGGTGGAGTGAGCTAAGGGATTGAATTGGCAAACTAAAATGACTCTCTTCCCCGCATACTAGGCATATGATCTTCATCCATTGCCTAGCTGTCTTGATCTCTAGCCTAAGTTACTGTAGTCCCTCTTCACCTCTTTTTTCTTTCCTTTATTTATCATCTCATGATAAATAAAATCTTCAAGTGTCACCTTCTTCTTGAAGATCTCATCTGCTGATTTTGCTCAGTTCCACAGATGTTCTTGTTCAACTTGTAGTCAATATGGATGGAAAGGTCAATTTTCTTCCTTGGAAACTTCTTTTTATGGATCTTTACTGCTTTAGAAGTAGACTTTTGAATATATGGATATGGTCTAACTTCTGAAGAGTCTGAAGTTCCTGCACAACAGTTTCTATAATGTGTCTTCTTGTTGCAATTGTGATTTGATTCAGGCTTTGACTTGACAGTGGGGGTTGACTCAGCAGTTGGTTTATTGATGTTGGATTCCTTGACAAACTTTACTCCCTGAATCACTTTCTTCTTTGTTCTGCCTTGAGTTTCTTCCCTTTTCTCCTTCATCTCATCTTTCTTACCCTCTTTTTCCTTCCTCTTTCCTTCTTCATCTTTCACTTGTTCAGACTTTTCTGCAATTGATTTTGTACAGAATAGTTTGGTAGATACTTGCTCATTTACATCCAGGCTGCACTTGGGGGGTGTATGTGGGAGTGTAGATCATTGATGGTTTTAGTAAATGCAAGCAGTTTTTTAAACTTCTTAGTTTGAACATTGTATTTATCAGCATATGTCTAAGCTATTGGCAAGTCATATTGTGCTGATTTTAATCTGCTCAAGAGATAATCAATCAGGGTCTCCAAGTTAGTTTGTTCATGTTTTCTAGCTTTATTATCTTTTCCTTTTGAGCTTGATCATTTTTCTTAAAATGCTTTTTAAGAATGTTGATTGATTCCACATCATTCATGAGATCCAGATTATGATTTTTGTACATGTTTACTTTTGTAATACATTTAGGTGTATAACAGGTTTAAGAGTTACCTGAGGTGATGTGGTTGAGCTTCCTGCCATCAGTGGTATTGTTGATGGGAGTGATGTCTTCCACTTGAAAGCTCTAGTCAATCACCTCTTCTTTTAAAGCTACAGCCATTGTATGTCCTTGATTGGAAGAAGTAGAGGGGTGTTGGAAGGTTGTTGATGGTTTGTAGGTTGATGAGCTCGATGGAGATGGGTTTGATTTAGGTGCTTTGCATTCTTTGGCAAGGTGTCCCAACTGGTTGTAGTTGAAAAACTTTACTTTGCTCTTATCAAAACCAAATCCTGATCTTCTTTGCTTTAAGAACTTTGTTTCGGTTCCTAGCTGGAACTGTTTAGTCCTGAAAGAGATCAGGACTATTTGATAGTTGATGTCTATCTCTTCAAGATCATCTGGATGAATGCATTCGATATCTTCTTTTGAGACTTAGAAGAAGTTGGCCTGCTCAGTCACAAAAGCTGAGCTTGAAGGGTAGTTTGATGAGAAAGATGATGAGGGTTGCTGATTCCATCTTCTGAAAGATGGTGAAGATTGTGATTCAGCAGTTGGAGATTCTGGATAGGTGATCACAGGTACTTGGTGAGTCACCATTGGAACTTGGTATGTTTTAGAGTGGAAGGGTTCTTGAATAGGTGCCATAAGTGCTAATGACTTTGAGGAGTTTGATGATCTACCAAGTGATTCTTCATCAACATCAATCCCCATCTGGTAGGCACTAAGAATGCTATATAACTCCTTAAGAGTCATGGTCTTTAGATTTTTAGTTTTTCTTATGTATAAGTATAAACTGTCCATCTCTTAGGTAGTGATCTCAAGAATTTCCAGAGAATATCACTATTCTCCATCTTTAACCCAGCCTCGTTTAGAGAGTTTAGCAGTTCAACATATCTAAGATATGTTGCATTCATGGTTTCTCCCCTTGTGAAATCAAGGTTTTCAAACTTCTGCTTTAAGACATCTCTTTTGTTCTCCTTTATATCTTTAGTTCCTCTAAATCTAGCCTTTAATGCTTCCCCCAATTTCTGAGCAGTTATGAATTTCTTGAAGCCATGAATGATGATGTTAGGTATGCTCATCCTGATCAGTCATAAAGCTTTTGAGTCTGCATCCATCTTCTTGAAATCTTCATCAAAGTATTTTGTAGGATCATTAGGAAACATAGTTCCAACTTCACTAGCAGTTTGGACCATAGGAACATATGGACCATTCAGGATTAAGAACTAGAGTCTCGGATCTTGATTCCTTAGAAAGTCTTCCATTCAAATTTTCCAAGTATCTTAATCATGTGGTGTAAACATGGGAGATTTGGTCTGACTACCATTCTCTAAGTCATGCTTACTTGAGATTGCTACAAAAGTCATTGTGGAGGGAAATGAGGTTATGAGGGAGTAATGTGTTTAAAAAATGTGATAAAAAGAAAATAAGTGATTAGTTGAAAGGTGACTTCAAGCAAATTAAGAGCCAATGCTCTGATACCCCTTATTGGATCGGGTTGTTGACTAACTAGACTTTTTTACTGATCGGCAGATGATAAATGCAATATCTAAGTCAACTGTCTTACTTAACAAACAGAGATACTTTAAGTAATAATAAAGACACACGATGTCTTTGTAAGACCAAGGTAGGGAGGTCAATGCAACTATTTCACAATGTTTGAAGAGACTTAGAATACTTAGCAGATCAAATAGAGAACCGGCTTAATGATGAAACAAAGAACACGAGTGAAAGAAGAGAACAAAAACATAATAATATGGTTTTCAAGAATGCTGAATATTGCTCTTAAGTTTCTTTTACAAAGTGTTACAAAATTATGGACTTTTCACCAACTCATATAAGTTGGTGAGTCTTCAGAGGTAGTTGCAAAAAGTGGTAGAGCTTTTGTCAAAAGTAAGTCAGAGAAGGATGTCTTCCCTGTTTGGAAGAAATCAGTCTCTTGGCTTCGAAAGACTTTGTCTTTGAATCTTTGGAAGACTTCATCTTTGGCTTCAAAAGATTTGTTTTTTTGGCTTCGAAAGATGTGATACTTAGTGTAATTCATTGAGTTTTATCAAATCTTCCGAAGTAACTTCCTTGTACTTCACATGTGCATGTTGAGAGTTCTTTTGTTGCATTAGCCTCTAAGTGTAATCCTTACAAACTCCCCCTAGGCTGATGCTACCAAAACTAATGGAGCACTTTGAATCTTGATCTTCATCTGTTGACAGTCCTCATTAGAATCAAGACCATTCTCTTTATCATCAGTTGGTCAGGATTACTCAGACTTTCAAAGTACCTTCTTATTTCATAGAGACATGAAAAGGAAGGTCAAGTATGTTTTGCCAGAAGTACATATCTTGACCCCCTTGATCTCTAGTGACATACCATTTGTCTGGGTTAGTAGCAAATGCCCAAGACAGGATGTGTCTCTCAGCAGCAAGAGGCTCTATAATGAGTGAACTTTATTGAGTAGCCTCTTCTTGATCACCCTCAGGATGTTTTGACCCATCCTGATGTACAGAGATGGATGCCTTGGACTTCTTCTTCTTGTCCCTTCTGATGGCCATCCTCTTCCTCTTTCTGTATTTTAACTGAGGAGGTTGGTCTTGAGTACCAGATTTCTCTAGTTTCTGCTCCTCAGTTGGGTCCTTTTCCTTAACAAATTAAGAAGGAGAGAGATCAGGACCCTACTGTGGGTTAGAAGATAAAGCTGGCTGAGATGTAGCACTAGGTCCAGATTGTGTTGTCTCTTATGGTTCAACCTTGACCTTAGCTTCAGGTGCAACCTGACTTGGTAGAGAATGCAAGTCAACCAGCTCACCCCTCTTGATTTTTTGCTTGATCACCCTAATGTGCTCATCTATTATGGATAGAGACACTGGACCAAGTCTCCAACCGGAGAACCCATACAGCTTCAAGAAGCTCACCATCTTCAGTCTGTTTGCAGACTTCTTTTGATTGGCTCGAATGGTT
The DNA here is from genome assembly GCA_025506505.1 of Flaveria sonorensis. Lineage (NCBI taxonomy): Eukaryota > Viridiplantae > Streptophyta > Magnoliopsida > Asterales > Asteraceae > Flaveria > Flaveria sonorensis. Next base: position 27,433,270 of record CM046437.1, on the reverse strand, counting down.
GCTCTTGACTTTGCAGCCTCTTCCCTCATCTTCCTCTTAGCAACTTTTTGCTGTTTTGGCACTTTTTGCTCAAGCGGCTTGAGATATTTAAATTCTATAGCCTGATAAGACAAGGTAAGTAGGTTTGCTACCTGATAGAGGCCTGTGGCACTCAAGTAGGTTATCATGTTTTGCCTATCTTATTCCCTACCTTTCTGAGTTTCTTCTTCAGTTGCCACAGCCTCTGCCTTAGGGCTTTCTTGAACTAGAGAGAAGGTAGGAGCTTTGTATAGTCTTTTTCTTCTTCTTTCTTCTTTGATCTTGAGTAGCAGCTCTACAGCTTCAGCATCCTTCCTCTATTTTGACACCTCAGTGTCATGTAGTTCATTAAGTTCCTCCAAGGGAAAAGAGATGATTTCATCTATGCCAGTCATTGGCCTGTATGACTCAGTTTTCTCTCCTATTGCCTTCCTCTTCCTCTCCTTTTTCTCCTCCTCAATCTCTTAGAGGTCATCTTCCTTTTCCCTTTGTCAGTTATTGGCCTGTATGACACAGGGTGGAGAGAGGTTTGGCCTTCATTGCTTGGTGTAGAACTTGAGCTCTGGCTAGGGAGAGGTTGTGAGAGACCTTCACCAGCTAGTGCCTCACTGAGGGTACTAGGTGCTGAAGCAGTTCTTGTCTCAAGGTTTATAGGCTAAACTACTTGGCCTTCAACCAAGGTTTCCACTTCTAAGCTAATCTTGGGATCTGCCTCAGTATCTAGTTGACCAACAGTCTTGCATGCTAGCCTCTGTTTATATAGTCTATACCTCTTCTTGAACTCTTCAAGTGCCCTTTCTTGAATTATCTCAACTAACCTTGCAGCTTGCCTGCTTTGACTTTGATTGGCAAGTGGCAGATCAACTAAAGAGAAGCTCTCATAGTATCTCAGGTTTTGGAAATTGAAGACCTCTTGTTGTCCTTGAATCTAGAGAGTACCAGGGCTCTTTTGTCAGCATCATACCTCCATCCTACTATTGGATTTTCAGCAAGGTAAGATGGGGTAGACATAGCCCTTGGTATGCCCTTCTCAAATAGGCTTTGAATCATGGCATCCACATCAATGTGGGCCTAAGGAGGTTATTGAGTATGGACAACTGCAAGTGAGGGTGGTGAGTCCTCTATGTCCATACTCTGGGCCAAACTCCCAGGTTCTGTGATTGTAGGTAGGACTTTCTCCCCTTTTTTGGTAGCATCACCCTCTTACATAGGGGAGCTAAGGGTTAGGTCCACCATATCCATAGGTTCTTGTGGACCTGGGTGAGTTTGCCTGACAGGTCTGTCAGCTAACTTGCCCTTGAGATCGGTGATCTCAAGTTGCTGGTCACTCACCTGCCTTTGCAAGGTAACCACCTGAGATTCCAGGTGACGTACCTTTGAAACTAAATAGGTGCAGATGTCAGACAGTTTTTGCACCTTTAGTTGTAGACTCCCCTTATCTTCATCAGAAGAATAATAGGAGAATGAGAGAATAGGACCAAACTCTTCTTCCTCACCACCAGCTTGGGGTTCTTGGCTGCTGGATTTCCCATGCACCATGACATCTTCAAGAGAAGTGTCAATGGGCTGGGTTACCATGGTTGAGGTCTTAATGATGTAATCACTTGCAAAAGTAAGAGCCTCTTCCATATGAACTTCCTGAACATGTTTAGGGAAGTCCACCTCAGTTTAGGGTGGATGATGTGGGCTAGACATGGGTGATTCAGGAGCACTCATCTCTCCTTAAGCAGGGGAGGAGAAGAGAGACACATGGTACTCACTGAAACCTATATCCTCATCATCATAGAATTGGAGGTTAGGTATGGGTTGGTTTAAGTCTAACGGTTGGAGATGGTAGCTTTTCCCTGAAGGTTGATCACTTGAGTTTTGAGACTCAGAGTGAAGGCTTAAGGCTGGGGTGATTAGCTTATCAGGCTAAGCATGAGGAACCTTTGCACTGATAAGAGAAATAGAGGGAGTGGTCTGCTCCTCAGGGGAAGTGGGAGCTCTTGGTTACACTTCCTCTTGCATGGGTGGTGATATAGGGACCTGTTCAATCTGAGTAGACTAAGCAGGGGTTCGTTTAGATTTTCTAGTGTAGGTGATGGTTAATTGTGGTTGTGTGGGTGGTGCATATGTAGAAGGTGTGGGTTCAACATTGACTGGTGCTGCCAAGTTGTCACCTTAAGCAATAAGCTCTCACATTTTTCGGACCAGGGCTGTTTCTAGCCCTGAGAAGCCAATAGTGGTCTTTCTCATGGTTTTAAAGATGACGGGCTTCATCTGTCCCAATTTAAGAGTATTATCCGTCCCCCTTAACTATGAGCCCAGTTCATAATTAAGAATGTGTTGAATATATCTAGGAAACATATAATACTCTAAAGAGTCCAAGTTGGTAAGCAAGTTTGTGTAGACAAACTGGGAGTACTTGAACTTAACCCCTTGAACCATCCCATGGACTATATAGGATAAGTCCTCAGGAATCTAGTCCCAACCTCCATGTTTGTTAGATAGAGAGTGGATTATAACATGGAAGATGTACTTCCACTGAGAGGAAACCTTACCCTTCTTGAAGGTTCTAACTGTGTAGTCCCTTTCATAGCCCATCTACCACTATGAGTCATTTACAAAAGATTTAGGGAAGGATAACTCACCTTCTTCATCATCCAGCCTTAGATGAGTGTTGATTATGGATGGAGTGATGAAAATTATCATCCCCTGTACTATGGCAAACAATGCCTTCTCACCATCCAAGATGACCTCTTGGCAGGTCCCCCAGAACTCTAGGAGTTGTTCTTCATACAGTGGAGGGTCTATTGTGAGTGTGGTGAGGTAGTTTGATTGAGATAAGAAGCGGAAAACATCTGAGAAACCTCAATCTCTCTCAAATGACAACAGAGCAACCTGATTATGTTGCCTGTGTAATTGCATGAAAAAATCTGGTTGGTTTCGAGGTTCAGGGTTGACCATTTTAGAAAGCTTCCGAGTAAACAAAGCTAAGAACAAAGAAGGTTTGTGGGTGAATTTAGGGTTAGAACTTTTGCAAATGAAGAGGAAGGTGAAAGAGGGGGAACCGTTGTATGAATGTTTATATGGTAAGGATTTGAGACAAAGTTAATGCAAAATGATAAACTTTGAAATCCGGATGTCAGTCCCACCTCTGAAAAAGTGCCCAAAAAGGTAGTTTTCTTAGAAGTCTAAATCTCCCGAAGGTAGTTTTTCTTCAGAAGGTTTAGAGAAATCTTCCGAAGCCAATTTGGCTTCGGAAGATATTCCTTAGTTTTACAAGAATTTGCTTCGGAAGAAAAGTACTTGGAGTATTTTACTTCTAAGATATATTTGGTTTCGAAAGATATTAAACTTCAAAAGTTTTATTCAAAGGATGAATAAAGCTTCGGAGACTTAATTGCTTTCAAAAGAAAATAGTTCTTCAAAACATATAAGTACTCAGAAGTATATTTAAGATTCAGAAGATATATCAGAATTTTTTCCGAAGGTAAATTTCTTAGAAGTAGTTATTTGTTTTAATGACATAATTTTCTTTCGAACACAACTTGGTGTCTTTTGAAAGAAAACATATTTTAAATTCTCAAAATTCTGAGGAATACCATTTTTGAAAAAAAAATTCAAAGTAAACTTGGCTTATATAGGTGATAATATAGACAACTTAAGACACACGTGTTTGAAAATAATCTTGAAATTAATTTAAGAAAATCTACTCAAAGTTAATCATCCTAATAGCTAATACAAGATACTTAAATCTTTGTTCATCAAAAGCTTTTATGAACAAATCAGCATATTGTTCATTTGTGTTAACTTTGACTAGTTTATTAATCCTTTTTCAAAATTCTCTTATCAGATGATACATGATGTTGATGGGCTTTGTCTTTGGGTGTTGTACATAATTCTCTATGATGGAGATAGCACTTTTGTTGTCTATATGGATGGGAGTCTCTTTGAAGTTGAATCCATAGTCCAGCATCTAATTCTGAATCCAAAGCACTTGAGCATAACAGCTTGTAGCAGTAATGTATTCAGCTTCAGTAGTTGATGTAGACACACAAGATTGTTTCTTGCATTGCCATAAGAGTATCCTTCAACCAAGGAATTGACATCCCCCAGATGTAGACTTGGCAGTTATATTGCAGCCACAATAGTCACTATCTGTATAAGCATATAGATTGAAGTCAGAATTCTTTGGATACCAAAGGCCCAATTTGGGAGCACCTTTGAGAAATTTGAGAATCCTTTTGGCAGCAACCAGGTGTGACATCTTGGGGTTGGCTTGATATCTTGCATAAATACATGTGGCAAACATGATATCAGACTTGCTGGTAGTGAGGTACATAAAAGACCCAATCATAGCCCTGTAAAGATGTTTATCAACACACTCCCCCGCAAGATCAGGTCCTAGAGAGTGGTTTCTTGCTATGGGTGTCTTAGCAACCTTACACTTAGTTAGATGAAATCTGGTAAGTATGTCTTGCACAAACTTTGACTGGTTTATGAAGATGACATTGTCAACCTGCTTCACTTGAATTCCTAGAAAGAAATTGAGTTCCTCCATGGCACTCATTTGGAAACTATTCTTCATAAGCTTCTCAAAGTCTTTGCAGAGCTTTGGATTAAGTGACCCAAAGATGATTTTATCTACATAAACTTGAACCAACATCAAGTCATTCCCTGTTCCTTTAATGAAAAATGTGCTGTCAATAGTACCCCTCTTGTATCCATGCTAAACAAGGTACTATGACAGTGTCTCATACCACTTTCTTGGAACTTGATGCAGCCCATAGAGAGCTTTGTCAAGCTTGCAGACATAATCAGAATGATTTGGATCTACAAAGGCAGGTGGTTATTTGACATACACTTCCTCATCTATCACACAATATAAGAAGGCACACTTGACATCAAGTTGGTACACCCTGAAATCCTTGGATGCAACAAAAGCTAGGAATATCCTAATAGCTTCAAGTCTTACCACAAGAGAAAAAATGTCTGTGTAGCCAATTCATTCTTCTTGTGTGTACCCTTGAACAACTAGTCTTGCCTTGTTCTTGATGACAAGTCCTCTATCATCTTTTTTATTCCTGAAAACCCACTTGGTACCTATTGGTGTCTTCCCATGAGGAAGAGGGCATAGATTCCCAACCTTTTGTCTTCTAAATTGAAGCAGTTCCTCATGCATTGCTTCAACCCAACTTCCATCCTTTAGAGCCTCATCAACCTTCTTTGGCTCTATCAGAGATAAGAAATAAGAATATAGACAAACATTTTTGTCATGGGTTTGTCCTTTTGTTCTCACCCCTGTCTCAACATCTCCAATGATGTTTGTGGTAGGATGTGACTTGTGGATTCTTAGTTGAGGAATCATAGCAAGTTGGTTGGACAGATCTATATTGGTTAAATTCGGATCTGGTGTTTGAGTATCACCCACCACATCAACACACTTATCAAGTGAAGCTTGATCCCATGAGTGTGTGACATCATTGATGTTGTCTTCTATGGAGTGGTTATCAGCATCAAGAAATTCTTGATCACTATCACCACCTCCATCTCTTCCTACATTGGAAACCCCTTCATTTGAGTTCTGTGCCTCAATGCTGGAATTTGTAGGCACCACGGATGTATTAGCTGAAGAGTTTGTTATTGTTATACTGACAGGATTTATGACTGCAGGGTTTGTTACCACTGGAGCTGAAGTAGTTTTCTGACTTGGTCTTGTCAGCTCAACTCTTGGGTCAGGATCTTCTGTTGATGAGCTACCTGTAGATCGTGAAACATCTTCACAAGATTTGTTAAAATAGTTGGTAACTAAATCAAGATCAAATAGTCAATCAATACTAGAACCTTTCACACTGGGTATGTACTCATTGAAGGTCACATTGGCTGACTCCTCAACTACTCTAGTTTTGAGATTGTATACTCTATAAGCATTAGCTTGGGAAGAGTATCTGATAAAGTGTCCATCATCTGACTTCTTAGCAAATTTGGCTATCTGATGTTTGTTATGCAAGATGATGCATGGACATCCAAATGATCTGAGGAAACTAATAAAAGGTCTCTTTTTGTGCCACAGCTCATAAGGAGTCTTACCATGAGTTTTGACCACTAAAACTCTATTCTACACATAGCAGGTAGTGTTGACTGCCTCTGCCCAAAAGGTGATGGGCAGTTTAGAGTTAGAGAGCATGGCCCTCGCAACCTCAATTAAGTGTCCAGTTTCTCCTCTCAGCAACACCATTTTGCCAAGGAGTCTTGGGAGCACTGTATTGTCTTGTAATACCCTTTTCATCATAAAATGTAGCAAGGATTTGGTTCTTAAATTCTGTTCCTTGATCACATCTTATGATTTTGACCTTGTGATCATATTGATTATCAATTTTCAGAATAAAGTTCCTCAAGATCTCAGGGGTCTCATCCTTAGTTCTAAGAAACCCAAGTGTATCTTGTGAAATCATTTGTGATCACTAGGCAATATGAAGTTCTTCCTAAACTCATTACATTGGTGGGCCAAAGAGATCCATATGTAATAAGTGTAGGGGAGTAGTGATGGAGTTCTTTTCCTTTAACTTGTGAGACACTTTGTGCTGCTTCCCTTTCAGAGATGCATCAAAATGGTCATCACTATTGGTTTCAGACAGAAAGCAAGAAACTTCTCTAGATGGGGAGGTTTCCTACAAATCATACATGTTATTTTTCCTAGGGGATCTGAGAAGGATATGCTCTTGAGGAATGACCACCCTGGGCTTGAGAACAATGCTCTCATTCTCAGTGAAGAACATGTTATGACTTTGATCACAAAATTGGGACACACTCAAGAGATCGTATCCAAGCTCCTTGAAATAGTTTACCTTCTTAATGCTGATCTTACCATTTGTGACCCTGCCCCTTCTAGTGATGTAACCACCTAATTCTCCTCCAAAAGAAACTAGCCCTCCATTATTTTCCTTAAAGTTCTAAAGAAAAGAGCCATTGCATGTCATGTGCCTGGAACAACCACTGTCAATGATCCATACATCTCCCTTAGTCCTCAGCAGTTCCTACATAGAAAAGGATGGTTAGTTATATTTGGGAACCCAAGCCTCATTGGTCTTGGGCTGTAAGGATTACACTTAGAGGTTGATGCAACCAAAAGAGCTCTCAGCATGCACATGCAAGTTCAAGGAAGTTACTTCGGAAGATTTGATATAACTCAGTGAATTATGCCAAGTATCAAATCTTCGAAGCCAAAAGACCAAATCTTCCGAAGCCAAAGATGAAGTCTTCCAAAGCTTCAAAGACAAAGTCTTCGAAGCCAAAGACTAATTTCTTCTGAAGACAGAGAAGACATGCTTTCTCTGAATCACCTTTTGATAAAAGCTGAACAACTTTCCACTGCCACTTCTGATGTCTCACCAACTTATATGAGTTGGTGAAAAGGTCCATGCTTTTGTCGACTGTAGATTAAGATTCTTTTCTATGTAACTTTCCAATTATGTACTTTTCTCCTTTTTGTAATAGATTAGGATATGAGCTATGGCATGTCATAGTCACTAGTCAAAAGGCAATCCGCCTTTTGACTCTACATTGACTTGTTGTCTAGATTAGTGTTTCCAGCTGGCCTTTAAAGTATGGTCGGCTGTAGGATGTAGTATAAAGTGTCTTAAGTACTTGTTATTTCAGTTGAAGCTTTGTAATACTTGTAAAAGAACTTGAATGCAATATACATCATTTTTGAAAACCATTTTCGAGTGTTCTTGTTCTTGTTACTTGTGTTCTTTTTTTCATTTTAACCAGTTCTCTATTTGAATTGCTAAGTGTTCTTAACTTTCCTCACCTTGTGAAACTATTGCATTGATCATACCCGGTCCTGCAATTGGTATCAAAGCATTTCAGGCTCTTGATTGTAAGATCTAACCATCTTAAATCTCTTCAGTTTCACAACACACTTATCAACTCAAATGGCAGCTATCTCTAAGGCTGATTTGGAAACCAGTACTATGACAAAGTCTCCACTGATCACTCTGGATGACTTTGATACTTGGTGCCAACGTATGGAAGGGTTCATCAAGTCTCAAGATAGTAGGATGTGGAGATCTATTGTCGAAGGACCTCACATCCCAAGCACCTCTTCAGCCACTGCTGGAGGTGGGATGATACCAAAGGAAATGGCTGACTACTCTGAAGAAGACTGGAAGAAGATTGATGTAGATTAGAAATCCATGACCGCTCTCCAAACTGCTCTTCTGAACTCTATATACAGAGGCTTCAAGAAGTGCAAGACTGCTAAGCAGCTCTGGGATGCACTGAAGCTCATGTATGTGGGGTCTAAGGAGGCCAAAGAAAACAAGAAAGACCTCATGAAGCAACATTTTGAGAACTTCACCTACAAGACAGGTAAAACAATGACTCAACAATACTTCAGGTACGTTGAGATTATGGATACTCTAATGGATGTTGGAGTAAAACTTGAGAATAGGGACATAGTGAGGAAGTTCATGTTCTCTCTTCCCAGACAATGGACTCACTATTATGTGGCCATCAAGAGAACTGAGAACCTCTCTACCCTTACTCTCACAGAGCTTTATGGTATCTTTAGTGGCTACCATATGGAGATGAACATGCAATATCCATCAACTAACTTTTCCAACAATCAGCAGAGTTCAGCCCTTCATGTGGTTGAAAGGGATAGTAGAGAACCATAACATCATCTCATCTACTACCTTAAAAACTCACAAAAGGGCCCTTTTATCACCTTCCCTGTGACAGCAAGGGACAACTACATCCAAGGAAGTCCATTTCAAGAGACAAGCTCTGCTCAAGCCTTTGTGTTTGCTGATAAAAGTTGTAGAAACTTTCTCTTTACTCTTGAAGACTTGGACTGTATCCATTCAGATGATCTGGAGTACATGGAAATAGTTCAAAAGATGGCTCTCCTCACTCATAGAGTCAAGAAGTTCTATAAGAGGACAGGAAGGAAGTTTCCAAGCAATATGGCCAGTGGAGAGTTTGGCCTGGATAAAAGCAAGGTGAAGTGTTACAACTGTAACCAAATAGGACACTTTGCTAGAAAATGCAAGGCACCAAGGAAAAATGGTGGCCAAGCATAATCCAAACCAAACTACACTGATGCAGCTCCAAGAACTGAGAAACCAAGCCAACCTAAACAACATGCTTCTGTTGCTGTTGAAGAAGGAGGCTTTGACTGGAGCTTTCAGGTAGAAGATGCTTCTCCAAACTAAGCACTGATGGCTAATCATGAAGAAGCCAAGGCATTATAACATCTTTGTACTCCTAAATGCATTGCTAAAGTTAACATGTACAGGTCCTACAACTTGTAAATGAGATATGATCTTGAGTCCTTAAATATCTTAAAATCTGACTTTAAAAGAGCTGAAAATGATTATAAACTTAAAATAGAAGATTTACAGAAAACCATTTCAACTCTTAAGCGTGAACACACAAACTACAGAACTCAAATCAAAGATCTCATAACCAAGTTAACTGAATGCCAGGCTGAGCTTGTGATCAGCAAAGCTAAGGTAGGAAAATGTGTTCTTGAGGAGGAAACCTTCAAGAACATAATATCCTCATCCTTGCATGCAAAAGTTTATTACCAAAGCACGCAGGGACTAGGATCAAGTGAGATAGCTCCTCTAGACAAACTTTTATCTGTTAGATCTTCAAGGTGTGGAACTTGTCAAGATGAGCTGCCCTCCATTGATTCTATCCAAGTGAAGGATGAAGATGAAAAAGATATAGTGAAGGATGAACTTGAGGTGAGTGACAAGGGTTATCCTAAGAAGGGACATAATTCTCTTAGAGAGAATAAAGAAATAAGGATAACTAAGCCTTCAAGAAAGAATTTGATTAGGGCTGCTAAAAGAAAATCCTAGAAAGCCCAAGAGATCAAGGCCACCTTTAACTCCAAGCAAAAGCAAGTTTTTATCTCTACTGGATTTGAAGTTGTAAAGACTAAAGACTCAACTATGGATTCTAGTACCAGGAATCCTAGTTCATGTCCAAATCATCATGGTCAAGAGAAGAAGGCTGATAAAATGTGCACCACTACTGCACAGCCTGAGCCATCCAGTTTCAAGAGCAAGCCTCATCCCAAGAAGCCTACTGCATCATCTAAAAAGGTGAAGAAGGAAGTGGAAAGTGATCAAGCTCAGCCTTCCACTCAAAGAAAGACTCTCAGAAGCATGCAAACTGAATGCATCACTTTGCCAAGGAATGCATCTACAATCCCAAAAGTACTATCCACATGTCCAAGAAGAAAACTTTTAAGAAGAAGAAGAAGATAGTTTTGGAAGGAAAGTCTATTCCTTTCGGAAGCTCCGAAGTGTAGAAGAAGATAAGTGAAAACTTACCTTCGGAAGAAAATTTGGTCTCGAAAGAAAGGAATGCTTCCAAAGCACTGAAGTCTGCCAAAGTGAATGCAAAAGCTTCCAAAGGTTTAGTATCCAAAACTTCTAAAGTTATGAAAACTTCCAAATTATTGAAAGCCAAGTCTAGTCTTCCAAAGATGGTGTGGAAGATGAAGGAAGGCCATGTGACTGAAAGTTCTTCATCAACAACAGCAAATGATCCTCATAACTTGAATATATGATCAATTATTGTTGTATTATCTTCAATGCACTTTGACAAGCCCAAGACCAATGAGGCTTGGGTTTTCAAATGTAACTAACTATCTCTTTATGTGTAGCAACAGCTCAGGACCAAAGAAAGTGTATGGATCATTGACAGTGGTTGTTCCAGGCATATGACAGGCAATGGCTCTTTACTTCAAAACTTTGAATGAATTGATAGAGGGCTATTTGCTTTTAGAGGAGAATCTGGTGGTTACATTACAGGAAGGAGCATGGTCATAAATGGTAAGCTGAGCATTGAGAAGGTAAACTTTGTTAAGAAACTTGGATACAATCTTTTGAGTGTATCCCAATTTTGTAATCAGAGACATAACATGCTCTTCATTGATCATGAGTGCATTGTTCTCAAGACCGGGGTGGTCATTCCTCAAGAGCATATCTTGCTCAGAGCCCCCAGGAAAGGGACATGTACAAGATGGATTTGCAGGAAACATCCTCTTCAGGAGAAGTTTCTTGTTTTCTATCTAAAGCCAATAGTGATAAGTCTTTCCTCTGGCATAAAAGAATTTCCATGTAATATTTAAGAACATGAATAAATTAATTAAGAATGATTTGGTAACTAGAATACCAAAGAAAGAGTTTACAAGTGATGGCCGTTGTGTTGCATGCCTGAAAGGGAAGCAACACAAAGTGTCTCACAAGCCAAAGGAAATGAACTTCATCACTACTCCCCTACACTTATTACATATGGATCTCTTTGGCCCCACCAGTGTAATGAGTCTAAGAAGGACCTCTTATTGCTTAGTGATCACAGATTAATTCACAAGATATACAGTCTTCTTCCTTAGAACTAAGGATGAGACTCCTGAAATCTTGAAGAACTTTATTTTGAAAATTAAGAGTCAATGTGATCACAAGGTTAAGACCATAAGATGTGATCAAGGAACTGAATTCAAAAACCAAATCATTGATTCATTTTGTGATGAAAAGGGTATTACAAGACAATATAGTGCTCCCAGGACTCCTTAGCAAAACGGTGTTGCTGAGAGGAGAAACAAGACACTTATTGAAGCTGCAAGAACCATGTTATCTGACTCTAAACAGCCCATCACCTTCTGGGCAGAGGCAGTCAACACAGCCTGCTATGTGCCGAACAGAGTTTTAGTAGTCAAGACTCATGGTAAGACTCCTTATGAACTGTGGCACAAAAGGAGACCTTTCATTGGTTTTCTCAGATCATTTGAATGTCCGTACACCATCTTGAATACCAAGGATCAAATAGCCAAATTTGCTGAGAAATCAGATGATGGACACTTTATTGGATACACTTCCCAAGCCAAGGCTTATAGAGTATACAATCTCAGAACTAGAGTAGTTGAGGAGTCAGCCAATATGATGATATCGTGATACAATTCAATCAAACAAACACAAGTAATCAATTCAATGCAAACATATCTAAAAATTCATAGTTTCATTGATAGAATGCATAGAAAGTACAAGTATAGAAAGAAATCAGTTACAATTTGTTCTTAGGTGCTTCTAAGATGTATCTAAGGTTTTTACACATACCTTATCTATGCTATTTATACTAGCAATACAAAAGGAACAAATATTTTCAAAATAGTCCCTATACTATGACAAAAACTATACAAGACACATAAAGACTAAATGTTAATCTTTAAGAAGCATCTACAAAGTGTTTTAACAAATCTTGTGAAGAAGTCTTCAGGCTCTTCTTTAATCTTGAATACTGGCTTCTTTCTATAAAGTTCTTGTTCTCTCAGAGCTTTAGCAATAGCTGACTTGAACTTGCTAGCTTAAATTCCTTGCTCCGGTTTTGCTTCATTCGTCTTTATCTCCATGCTATTCATCACTTCCAAAGTTTGCTTTGAGAGACCACAATATCCATGTTAGCATAACACTCTATAGGGTTTGGATTATCTTTATAGTGAATCTCTAAAACTCCTTTGCTCGATATTCTCATGAACTCAATATCTTTAATATCTTTCTTCACAATGTTAGCATATGCCAATGCTTTCCTCAAAGATATCCTTTCCATTGCCGCATTCATCACTTTAATGATTGACAGAAAATACTTTTTATCATTCTCAGCCATTTCTGGAACAAATTTTTCAAACTTCTGTATAGATAAGAATGAAATGTAACTGGGATGCAAAAGCTTCAACTCAAAAACACCAAATAAAGAAATCATTTCGTGATCCCAATCATTCAAATCTCGTACTAACTTCAGCTCAAATGTATCCAAATTATAAAACCACCTCAAGATTGGTTTCGATTGCTGTGTTCTATCAATGACTTTGAGTCCTGGATTTGTCACTTTTTCAAAATATTGATCACTGAATGTGTCTAAGAACTTTTCTTCTCCTACGTCTTTCTCAACACCTTTCTCTTCTTCTTTATTGTTTGAAAATATTCCTTATCTTCCTGATCACACCTCATTTGTAAAAATGAACTCATTCGAGTTATTCCTCTATTCAACAATTGCACAAAGTTTTCTCCACGCTTAGCTTTAGATGGATTAATCAATGGCAATTTATTCAACTCTTTGAGATCTTGAACATGAAGTTTTATGATACTTGAGAAAAAATGATAAACGTCACAGATTGCATTAACTCTTTTGATAAAAAATGCATCGAAAATCTCATCATATTTCCAAGCAACAATCTTCACTTCTTTTGTTGTATCTGGAATAATCATAGCATAGAGTAGTTCTGAAATAGATTGCCCTTTCTGCAATACATTGCGAACTAGGTCTCCTGCTAAACGTGCCTTGTTCCACAGTTGCTTTTGTTCCATAGAGACTTGATAACCTTGGCTTTCAGTCTCTGGAAACATTCTCATAAGCTCCTTTCTTCGTTCATACACTATGCTCTTCATAGCCTTAGACTGAATTTCCTGAGGTTTCAGAATCCTCGTTCTTTTCGTGATCTCAAGATACTAAGGATTATCAGTATCAAACACAATCATTCTATTAGTCTGCTTTTTTGTTTCTTGAAAGCTCCTTACCAAATTTCTTAATGACTCGGCTTGTAACCTCTTGAGCTTCTTCCATGGATAGTTTCTTGATTGTAACCATGTCCTTAATGCAATAACATTCATATCATTTGGATCTGGATGATGCAACTCAGATGTAGTCAGTTCTTCAATATTAATGCTCTCCTGTAATGGATTCCACTCCCTGTGTTCCACTATAATCTCATCTGGATCAATTGGTGCACTTGATTCAGTAGCTATGCATTTCTCAAACTCTTCATTAATTTGAGACACAGTTAAACCATCAAGAAAAACTCTATTGTACTTCATTCTGATAAGATAATTATACCTTTCTTCAACATTAACAGGTATATCATCATGGCTTATATCAATCGGTGAATAATGCTCATCAACATTTACTTCTACTAAATCTTCATCATCTAATACTTCATTATACCAGTCATCATCAAATTCAGCTTCTATATCATCTAAATCTCCAATGGTTTCTTGTATATCCGAATCTTCTTCATCTATACTTGCATGTTCACCAATCACTTTTTGAACTTTGGATGATAATTCAGGTAATACTGAAACATCAATATCATCTATTTTCCTCTTTCCTTTATCTAAAACAGGAACTTTCTCAACATCTATCGGATTACTCTTTGAAATAATCATCAAATCTGGAGATGGAGACTTTTGTGTTTCTTTCATCCTTTCCAATTCTTCTTCAAATAACTTCATTTTCATCATTCAATTTCTTAAGCTTTTCTTCCATTGAATCATAATCTTTCATCATTACCTCAAATGTTTTCACATTGTCTTCTTTGCTTTTCATCAACTCTTCAATCACTTCATCTTTCTTTTTCAATTCTTCTTGTAATTTCTCATTAACTTCTTTCAAATCTTCAATCACTTTCAATTGCTTCAAATTTTCTTCTTTCAGCTCATCAATAATCTGCTGAAAATTAACTTCTTCTGTTACATTAACTTCTTGTTGAGGTTCATTCACAAATTCATTATGAATTGCAGTTTCAACAACTTCAAATTCTTGAATATTCTCATTAAACTCAAACTGTTCATCAGTATCTACCATCTCTTCAATCATACTCACTATCTCATCAACAGTTTGACTATCACCAACAATTTCTTCACTTTGATTAACTTCAGTATCATCATAATGAATTTCTTCAGTAACTTGGTCAATTTCTTGTACATTTTCATCAATTTCTTCATGAATTTCCTCAGTAGCTGACTCAGTTTCATCTACATCATCATGTCTTTCTTCATGAGCTTCTTCAGTAACTTGCTCAGCTTCTTGTATATCATCATGAACTACTTCCATCACATCACCATCATAACCACCATCATCACCATTATCATCTTCAGAAGAACTTGAACTCTCTTCATCATCATCATTATCATCATTATCATCATTGTCATCATTATTAGGCAATTCTTCAATGAGATCATTAGGGTCTATAGGTTCTTCTTCTGTCAAATGGAAGTGATCAATAGTAATGTCAACTTCATCATTAGCCACATTCCTTATGTAATCAAACAATGGCACATTTTGAGCACCAGTGACTATAGCAAGTCTCTTATAAGAAATCTCAGACATGTGCTCTAGCATCAGAGTTACACCACTCACACCATTTACACGTATATCTGGATGCTCTTTATTTATAATCATCTGTAAGAATCTTGGGTACATTAGGTACTTGTTCCTGGTTCCCTTTTCTAAATTAAAGATAAAACCGTTTAGAATCCACTTTGACATATTAAATCTCCAATTAGTTGCAAGTGCTACGATAGGAGATGCTATGTCTACTGGGAAAGAGTTCCATCCAGCACTCCGTTTGGATATACAGTGTTGAAATATATAACATAAAAGATTCTAGTGATTATAAACTCTTGCTCGAAAAAATTGCTTCTTGGGAAAGTGATCAGGATGACCCATTGTCATAAATGTCTCTCTACATTCATTGAATGACAATTCAGCTAAATCCTCAGGATCATTTGGTCCCAATCTTAAAGCTTCTCTTATAGAATCTTCAGATACTTCAACCATTCTAATGTTGTTAATGAATCCTCTCACTACTTTTCTACCTTCATTATTAACGTCTACATATGCAGTGTTCCAGAACTTCTTGATTAGTCTTGCATATATGATTGGCTGATAACACATGGCATAAACATACTTTGTTCTCAGTAAAAATCTGATTATCTCTTCATATCCCACAACATCTCTTAATTCTTCATTCAGTAAAGTAGCAACATTGTGTTTAGGCTCGAATTTTAATTCAGCCATCTGCAAAATTAAAACAAGAAATTTAGAAACTTGAATATTATCAATTAAAATCAATTGATGTTTGTTAAAATTTAAAGAATTATTATGTTTTAAAACATTTTTGACTAACTTGCACTTAAAAATTCTAAGTGTTTGACATTCTGTTCAAGAACAAATCATCATTCAAGTTAGTTTGTTTATAATTTATACACACTTTAATCCACAAATTTATTTCACAAAACAGATTTGTAACATGCATTTTTGTTAATCAATTTTTCATTTTAAAAAAATTCGAACATGACTGTTCATCTTCATCATACGACTGATGAAGAATCATCACAGATTGAAGTTCAATGAAAAACAGATTTAAAAGCATCAACAAGGCCGCAATCATGTTTCTATTAACATTTATTCATCAATTTCAGTTCATTATACTCATTTCATTCACAAGTTTAACAGATTCAATCAACTAGGGTTCGTGCGCCCGATTAGGTTCGATATGCCCAAATCAAATCAACCTATTAAACTGAAATTCCTATGATTTTGATCATAAACTCACGTTTAGAATCTGATATAAAGACTATTGAATGCAAGACAAGATCAGAAATCAATTGAAATGAGTGAATCAGGGTTCATCGAGTGTCTAGGTTTATGAGTGTTCAGGGGTTTTTATAATGAAATGTCTGAAATCACAAAATGTTGCTTTTATACTAAGTGAAATTTTAAGGAGCATGAGCACTGTTTATGCGCATGAGGTCAGGTGCATGAACACTGTTTGTGCGCATGATAATGAATTTTACACTAAGTATTTAGGCTCATGAGCACTGTTTGTGCACATGGGCTTAGACGCATGAAGACAGTTCAGACGCATGAGTCTTGCTGAAACGCCCACACTTGGTATTTTTCACTTGATACACCTAATTCTTGAAAGTCTGGATACTGTTTAGGCGCATGAGAAAGGTAAAACGCCCACACTTGATCACAATTTTCAGACTTATGACAACTGTTTAGGCGCATGAGGATGTCTGAAATGCCTAACACTTGTATAAATTCTGAAAAAAAACCATCATTCCTCCTAATCCTGGACTTATTAACACTGTTTAGGCGCATGAGATGACTTTCATGTGTCTTAACACTTGTAACTTTTAGATCTTCCACATATACACTGTTTAGACATATTAGTACTGTTCAATACTAATATTTAAACAATTTTATCAAATTTTGACTTTAATTTGTCAAATTTTGACTCTCACCCAAAATATACACAATAGACCCTCAATTTTGAATTTTTTTACATTTCAAATTTTTTTAATTTTTATTTTGATTTTTTAATTTATATATTTTGACCTTTTATTTTAGTTTTAATTTTTCAAAAATAATTTTCCGTCATTTTAGTCTCTAATTTTAATAAATAATCTCATTTAAAATATTGCAAGAAGCTTTTCACTTAAAATATTTTTCAGGTTCATTTTTACATTATGTCAAACACACACATGCTTGAACTTTTTAGCTTCATCCTTTCCATCCAAAACATTTAAATTTTGATTTTTCATATGTTGAAATTTGAAAATCAATTTTCTAGACACTTTTCCTTTTAACTCTTTTTACTCCCCTAACTTTTAAGTTTAACAAAACTTAGAAGTTTCTTGAATTTGTCACATGAAGATCAGACTAATCATTGTTAATATGCCTGCACACAGAAAAACATGCAAAAATCAAAATTAAAGCAGAATAAAAATCTAATATTTACAAATGAATCAATGTCTGCAGTGAGATCATATTAGATAAGATCAGCACATTGAAATAAAAAAAAATTGATGGATAGTCATAGACAATGAATAAATCCCGATCAAGTGTGTTCCAGGTCAGTATTGCTACAGCAAAGGAGACACGAGATCTAAGGACAGAAAATGAGTGCATTTAGCAAGATATTCAGCACACTTACCTTTTCAATTCTTGGATTGTTTAAGGTATAATTAGATATGATATTATGCAGTCACACTTAGACTTAGAGAGGTTAATTCTCATAAAGATATGCAAGAAGTCACTGTTCTCAACTTGTTAACCTGACATATACTATAACCAGATCTCATTCGGTGTTTGTGCACATTGGCATCTTATTACATCAGTGAGTATATTAATCACTTACAACAAAGGATATCTCATCACTTCAGGTCTATGATGACTCATAACAGAGAAGTGTTAGATGTATTAAATAATTAGAGCTCAATGGGTATTCATATCACCATCAGGTGTGAGATTATGTCTTAACAAGCAATCAATTTGAGAAATCAACACTACTCGTTAATGCTAAGATAGACATACATGAATGCATGAGTGATTTAGTTTAATCACAAGAATTTACTTTTTCAGTCTAATTGCATGAACTTACTTGCACATCATATCTGATCACGTCAGACTTTGTTATCGAGTGAAGTATGCAACTGATCAAACTAATGTATCTATCATTTCTCACATATTGCAATGACAGATTCATCCTAAATAATGAATTAACAAAGAAAGACTCTATTTTTGTAGTTTTTGTTTTATATTTTTATCTTTTGATTTTTTAATTTTCTAATTTTGTATTTGGTTTTAGTTTTTCTAATAAACATGCACACACAAAAATACAATCAGGTAATTAATTTTGACAGGTTCTCTAGCTGTGTCCTATTCATATAAAGGAGGGTTTTGATAATATTTAGACTCAATTAACTGAAATACTCAAAAACCAGTTTTTAGATGTGGTTAATAAGACCAATTGACTCTACCAAATACTCAAACCATCCTGGTAAGAAGGCTTTAGTAAAAAGGTCTCCCAACTGTTTTTCAGTAGCAATTTGAAACAGAATGATTAAACCTTTTTCAAAATTATCTCTAAGAAAATGATATCGAATCTCGATATGTTTTGTTTTTGAATGTTGGACAGGATTCGCTGTAATAAACATTGCAACAGTGTTATCAATGTAAATTAGAGTTTTGAGAAAGTTGAACTCGTAATCCAGCAATTGGTTTTGTAACCAAAGGATTTGAGAACATCCTGCTGAAGCAGCTATGTACTCAGCTTCTGCGGTTGAAACGGAGACATTTGTTTGTTTCTTACATTGCCATGAGACTAATCTGGGTCCTAAAAACTGACAACCACCCATAGTAGATTTTCTATCTTGACAACATCCTTCATAATCACTATCAGTATACCCATATAACTCAAAGTTTCCTTCATAAGGATACCATAACCCTAAGGCCGGTTTTCCTTTGAGATATCTGAATATGCGTTTGACAACAATTAAGTGAGATTCCTTTGGGTCTGATTGATACCTTGCACAGACACAAACAGCATACATTATGTCTGATCTAGATGCAGTGAAATACATCAAAGAATCAATCATAGATATGTATAAAGTTTGGTCTACAGATTTTCCTTTCGGATCAGGCTCAGTCTTGGTGTTTATGTCCGCTGGAGTTCTGATGGACTGACAATCTTGCAGCTTAAATTTCTTCAAGAGCTTGTTGACAAACTTCTCTTGGTTAATGAATATACCATCTGCAAATTGCTTAACTTGAAGTCCAAGAAAGAAATTTATTTCTCCCATAGAACTCATTTGAAATCGAGACTTCATTATTTCTTCGAATTCATTGCACAATTTTGGATTTGTAGAACCAAATATGATGTCATCGACATACACTTGTACATATAAGAGATCATCTGCATCCTTCTTGATAAACAAAGTTGGATTGATTTTCCCTCTCGTGTATCCATGTTGGATTAAGTGCTGTGATAATGTTTCATACCAGATTCTAAGGGCTTGATGTAGACCATATAAAGCTTTGCTAAGCTTGTACACACGATGTGGATATTGTGAATCTTCAAAACCCAGAGGTTGCTTTACATACACATCATCGGTGATCGGTCCATACAAGAATGCACCTTTTACGTCCATTTGATACACTTTGAATTTCATGAATGATGCATAAGCCAGGAAGACACGAATTGATTCAAGTCTTGCAACTGGAGGAAATACTTCATCATAATCTATTCCTTCCTCTTGAGTGTATCCTTGTGCAACGAGTCTCGCTTCATTTCTAATAACAACACCTCTATCATCAGTTTTGTTTATGAACAACCATTTTATGCCTATGGAATTTTCTCCTTCAGGTAAATCCACCAGATTCCACACTTCTTGTTTGCGGAACTACAATAATTCTTCTTGCATAGCCTTAATCAAACTATTGTCCTTTAAAGCTTCGGTAACATTTTTAGGACAATTTGAGAAAGAAAACACGAGTATAAAAAAACATTTGCTTGTTCTATTTTACTCCTCGTAGTTCTCACATTCAATGGACCAATAATCTGAGATGTTGGATGGTTCCTGTGGATACGAGATGTTGGAATCTCATTCCCTTGAACATGAACATCCAGATTGGTTTGATTCAAGTTGGAAAGCTGATGCAATAGGCTTGAAGAATATGGATTGAAATTGGGAACTTGAGTCGGTGAGTTGATAAAGTAATCAAGATTACTAGAATTAACTACATCACCAGAAATAGATGACGTTCCTGACTCAGGTTGTACAATTTCTATACCATCATTAGGAATAAGTCGTAAAACACCTTGATTTTCTGAAACGGAATGGTCATTATCTTGATGAGAATGATCATCGTTATTAGACTGAATTATAGAATCTCTGACAAAAGAAAAGAAGGGATAATCTGGGCTTGAGTCATCCATATCATCAGAATCTGAATAATCACTGAAAGAACAGAGATCTCCTTGAATTTTCTTCTCACCTGTAGAATCAAGCAAGTTAGATTGATTAAACAAGTTAGATTGAAAAGAGTTTGATAATGAATCTAAATCAAATAACCAAGCTGGACCATTTGAAACTGATGGAAAAGAGTTTTCAAGGAATTTAACATTGAATGTTTCAAGTATAATATCTGTCCTAGAGTTATAAACTCAATAGGCTTTTGAAACAGATGAATATCCAACAAAAAATCCATCATCAGATTTTGCATCAAATTTTCCTAGCTGATCACTTGAATTTAAAATCATAACTGGACAACCAAAAGATTTAAGAAAATCTATGTTTGGTTTCCTGCCAAACATCAACTCATATGGAGTTTTCAGTTTGTCTTTCACAATTAAAGTATGATTTTGTACAAAACACGCAGTAGATATGGCTTCATCCCAGAAAGTGATAGGAATTTTTGCATCTGCTAACATGGATCGCAGCCTCAATCAAAGTTCTGTTCTTCCTTTCAGCAACTCCATTTTGTTGTGGAGTTCTGGGAGTACTGAACTGATGAGCAATTCCTTTTTCTGCACAAAACATCTCAATAGCTACATTTTTAAATTCCGTACCATTATCACTTCTTATTATTTTTACTTTTTGTTCAAGTTGATTTTCTACTTTTATGATGAATTCTTTTAATAATTCAGTCGTTTCAGATTTAGCATTCAAAAAGAAAACCCATGAAAATCTTGTAAAGTCATCAATGATAACTAAACAATATGATTTTCTTCCAATACTCTTCATGTTGGTTGGTCCAAAAAGGTCCATATGCAACATCTGAAGGGGTTTGGAATTTGAGTTTATCTGCCTGGGCTTATAAGACGCTCTGTACTGTTTCCCTTTTAAACATGCTGAGCAGAGATCAGTAGTGGCAAACTTCTTTGTTGGAAGGCTAATAACATGATTTCCTGCTACGAGCTTGTTCATATTCTTGAAGTTGGAATGCCCGAGATGTCAATGCCAAAGTTGACTTTCATCATTTGATGCTTGAACAATAAGACAAGTTGTTTCTGTAGATGGATCAACTTGAGACATATCCAGTTTGTATACATCTCAGTCCCTAACAGCTTTAACAACCACACAGTCTTTGCTAATCTGAAAACCTGACTTCATAATATAGCAATAAGCATCATCAAAAAGAACAGAATAGGATTTATCACAAATTTAGGATACGCTTAGCAAATTAAAGTTCAACTGTGAGCAGTAGTTGACTTTATCAAAGCTTATTATCCCATTGGATACTGTTCCTTCTCCTGTAATTTTTCCTCCCGCATCACCACCAAAGGCGACATGCGTACCATCCTTTAACCTAAAATCTTGTAACAAGGCATGATTTCTTGTCATGTGCCGGCTACACCCGCTATCCACATACCATGTGTTGATTGGTCTTCTTGGGCGTACCTAGAAAACAAAGAAATTAAGTTGAGTTATCTACCCAAGCCGAGATGGTCTTGGGTTTTCCAAACTTATCAACAATTGTAAATTGTTTGAAATGAAGTTTGTTTACATCAGGCTTATTTTAATGAATTTACCAATTCTATTATTATTCACAAATTTTTGATTATTTGGAAAATTCATACTTTTTGAATGACCAATTTTTGAAAAACTTTTATTTTCAAAAGTTTTATTATTCATTCTTACGGACCTTGGAATGTATTGATCTTTAACATATTGTTTTGGTCTCACCGGATCATTTCTTTTGAAAAATCTCAATCCTAAGGAAGGTTGGTTTGTTAATCTTTGAAACCAAATATTTTTATTTCTTTTATATTGAGGATTAACATAACCTTTGCTCACTAGTGAAGTAGCAAATCCTTTCCTTGATGAACTCTTTTGAAAGTAACAATTTTCAGTATTGTGAGTCCGTTCATCACAGTAGGTACAGTACTTATTAAAATAGCACTCTGATGTTGAGTGATTTCTCATATCGCATATGTGATAGTACTTGTTGAAAAAGCATTCAGCAGTGTTGTGATTGTACATGTCACATATTTCGCAGTACCTCTGTGGAGTTTTAAACAATTGTTTATTAACTTTTGATGTTGACGAAACATTTGTTCCTTGTTTAGGTTTAGGCGTCAAAAAGTTAATCTTTTGTTTTTGATTTGACAAATTTTTTTTTTGATTTGACATATTTTTCTTTTGCACATTTTGTTTTGTCTTTTGAGCATGAACTTCATTCTTTGTTTCCTTAGATACAAATCGTTTTACGACAGCGGAAGACTTAGAATCTGAACCTGTTTTCAGATTAGAGGTTGATTTGTTCTTAGGAGTTTGCTTAACATCTTGAATTGAATTCATGTTTAACATACCAGCAGACATAAATTTTATTGATTTAAATTTATTTGTTTGATTTGTTGTCTGTGTCTGAGTTTCTTTAATTTGATCATTTTTAGCTTTATTTATTTTTCTTCTTCTTCTCTGGTTCTTTGATTTTGTGGAACTTGATTTTACTTGAGATTGAACATCTTCAGTGGAAGATCCTTTTTCATTTTCTTTCTTTTTATGGTCCTTTTGCCATTTAATAAATTCAGGATTATTTAGACCATATGAATTAGAATCTTCTGATGTTACTACTTCTTGTTTAGCTTTATCTTTGGTTTTGGAGTTTTGGTTATCATTTTTAGTGATTACTTCCTCCAAGACAGATTCTTTTGGAACAAAAATTTTCTTGCTTTTCGGTCTTGGTTCATAAGATTTGACTTTAACCGGATGACCGTTTTTAATTTTTTCAGTATCTTTCTCTTCAAAGATTTCTACATTAGCTTTCTCTTCTTCATTATCAAAAATGTTGTTCTTGTTTTGGAAAGCTTTGAGTTTTGCCTTATTTTCAGGAGAGTGATCATACGTGTTAAAATTTTCTGGCAAAGTGTTAGTTATAGATTCAGGCATTGGTTCGTGAGTGAAACCTAATCCTGCTTTTTGTTTATCCTTTCTTTCACTTACCAGTTGTTCCACGATTGTTTTGGAACTTTTGACTTTAGCAAGATCAACTTGAGTAGCAGCATGTGCTATTTTCTCCTATTCTAAATTCTTGGTCATTTCTTCAAGTTGTTGAAACTATTTCTAGTTCTTTCAAAGTTTTGTTCCATGAAGTTTGTAAAGAAATGATCTTTTTATCCGACATTTTGTGATCATTTTTAAGTTTATTATGAATCAATTCCTCTTGCTTAAGTTTTTTACATATTTTATATGAGTAATTTCTGTAGTATTCAACGTGTTCAAAGCAAGATTTTGTGCATAATTTTTCTCTTACTTCTGATGGTATTTCAGGATATTTAGGAGGAGAGGTCTCAGAGTTAGAATTTTCAACCTTTGGTTGATCAGACTGTGCCATCAAAGTAACTTCTTCTGAATCCTCTTTAGGACCAGACTTGTCACTCCAGTCATATTCTTCCTCCTCATTCTCAGAATTCCCTTCAGCTTTTGGATCATTGTCCTCTGACCAATCTTCTCCTTGAACTTTAGCAATAAGGGATAAATTGGATGTTAGATCAGTAGTAAATTGCTCAGCATAAGCACTCCAATCATATCCATCTTTAATATTGACAACTAAAGCTTTCTTAGGCTCTTCAGATGACTTAGATTCATCTTTTAGTTCAGGCATTGGTAAGCTTTGGAATGATTTCTGGAATGTCTTCTGAGATGATTATTGAAATCTCTGATTGCTTGAACTCGATTGGCCATTCCCTCCTTTGTTTCTAGGAGCTTTGCATTCTCTTGAAAAGTGGCCATAACTATTGCAGTTGAAACACCTTGACTTAGACTTGTCAAATCCAACAGTCTTGTTAGCACTTGGCTTGTAGTTCCTGTTGACATAAGAGTGTTTCTGAGTCCTATAAGCAATCATCACCATCTGCCAGTTTAGATCCATTTCCTCCATATCATCTGGATCCATTTCAAATAAGTCCTACAAAACAAGATCTAATTGTGTTAAATGGCTACCTTGATAAGCTTGAAAACTAGCCATAAAAGCAGTAAAAGCAGATTTGGACTCTTCATCCTGTAATAGGATGTTGATGACATCTTTAACTTTGCAAGATTTAGCAAAGTTAACAGATGGAGTCTCAGTTTGAGGTTTAGAACTTTGAGGCATAGGGGGAGACTGAGGTTGAGGCTGAGATGTATAAGCAGATGCACTTGTATAAGAAGAATCAGTAAAGAACCCTGCTCCTACAAATGGATCACCCTCTTCTTCTGGTAAACTTTCATTTTTGGCCATGAACGCATTCTCCATAGTACTAGTTGGAGATGCAACATATTTGTACTGAGACATTGAAGCTGCTCTGTCATTATTCCTTGAGCTTTCATCAATTTCAACAGACTCAATTTTGGCTATTAACAGATCAAGATCCATAGGAAATTTCTCAGTATGCTTTAACAGTGTAACTGTTCGCTTCCATGAAGATGGAAGAGCATTGAGAAGCCTAAAGCTTAGATCTTTTAGATCATTTTTGATGCCAGCAGTTGACATCTCAGTTGTAAGTTGTACAAATCTATTCATTATTTGGTTTATAGTTTCACCAGATAAATGCTCAAACAACTCTAATTGCCTCTTCAGTTTCTGCTTCTTGAGATCTTGAATCTCCTTACCACCTTCACAAATTATCTTCAAAGCTTTATACATGGTATATCCCATTTGATATCCATCTAGTCTAGTTAGGACTTCAAGTGGTAATCCTTTACACATCAGAGAATATGCTTTTATATCATTCTCAACTTTCTTTAAATCATCACCCTGCAATCCATCTTTAGGGTATGGTTCTGGAGAGCCTTTAGTATAGACAAACCCTCTATCAGGACCATCTGAAGTGATAGGAATGTGAGGTCCTCTTTCTATTGGCTTCCATAAGTCAGTGTCGATAGAATTAATGTGATGTTTCAATCTAAGTGACCAATTCTTAAAATCAGCTCTGTTCTTCTGTTTAGGAACTCTGTTCTCTGAGTCTTCTAATTTCACCATTTTTAATTTTGAATTTTAGAAAAAGATTTGTTTTTGTTGTTTTTAAGTTTTGAATTAAAATAATGAATTGAAAATATTTTTGCATTTTTTTTAAGTTTTTGAAAAATTTCTGAAAAATTTCTAAGTGTTGATGTTGATGCACCTAAACAGTGATGAAGCGCCTAAACAGTTGAGATACTTCTGACTTGACTTAGAAACACCCAAGGGATTGCCTTAGAAGAATTCTCAAAAACGCCCAAGCTGAAATGCGCCCGAACAGTTGTGAAACGCCCAAATAGTTGTCAGACGTCTGGGTGTAAACGCCCAGTTCAAAAATGCCTCAACAGTTGTAATACGCCCCAACAGTAGTAAAACACCTGATCCAAAAACGCCTTAACAGTTGAAAAGCGCCTAAACAGTTGTCAAGCGCCTAACACTTGGGCAATTTTCAGTAGTGTTTTAACCTAATGCGCCAACTTCAACAGATTCAAACGAACTCAGATCTTCTGAAATCCTTCAAAACTTGATGAGTTGACCTAAAATCCTCCAATTAGGTAGGAATTCGATCAATTAACAGTCCTCTAACTTTAATTTCATCAAATAACAACAACAAATCGATTTTTGGCTTGAAATCAGTTCGACTGATGAAGAACAAGTTCGAACACTTATTTGAACAACTCACTGAATTTGAACGAATTGAAATGAAAATTATGATTCAATTCATGTTTTTGATGATTAAACACAACTAAAATCAACAATTATTTGATTGAATTGCTTATCAATCACAAATTCAAGTGATTTTATGAGTTCGACAGTTTGAAGAAACTCAATCACTGAACCAACAGCTCTAATACCATTTGATAGAATCAAAATGGATCGAACTATGATGATATCGTGATACAATTCAATCAAACAAACACACGTAATCAATTCAATGCAAACATATCACAAAAATTCATAGTTTCATGGATAGAATGCATAGAAAGTACAAGTATTGAAAGAAATCAGTTACAATTTGTTCTTAGGTGCTTCTAAGATGTATCTAAGGTTTTTACACATACCTTATCTATGCTATTTATACTAGCAATACAAAAGGAACAAATATTTTCAAAATAGTCCCTATACTATGACAAAAACTATACAAGACACATAAAGACTAAATGTTAATCTTTAAGAAGCATCTACAAAGTGTTTTAACAAATCTTGTGAAGATGTTTTAGGATCTACAGGTACCTTATCAATAGGAGATTCTGATCCAAGATTTAAGCTAAGAAGACTAAGTGTTCAAACTAGTTTAGCTCTAGTGGTAACTAGCCCTGCAATTGGAAATCCTGTTAGCACAACTATGACAAACTCTTTAGCTTATACATCTAAGGTGCCTATAAATTCCAGCACAGAGGCACTGAACTCAGATGAAGAAATTTCCAATGTAGGAGGAGATGGAGGTGGTAAGAGTGATTAAGAATTTTTCGATGTTGATAACCACTCCACAGAAGACAACATCAATGATATGACACACTCATTGGATCAAGTTTCTCTTGAGAAGTGTGTTGATGTGGTGGATGATAGTCAAGCACCAGATCTGAATTTCACTAATTTAGATTTATCTAACCAACTTTATGTGATTCCTCAACTGAGAATCCATAAATCACATCCCCCACAAACATCATTGGAGATATTGAGACTAGGGTGAGAACAAAAGGACAAACCCATGACAAAAATATTTGTCTTCACTCTTGTTTCTTGTACGAGATTGATCCTAAGAAGACTGATGAGGCTCTAAAGGATGGAAGTTGGGTTGAATCAAATCAGGAGGAGCTGCTTCAATTCCAGAGACAAAAGGTTTAGAATTTATGTCCTCTTCCTCAAGGGAAGACTACCATAGGTACCAATGTATTTAGGATAAAAAAGGATGATAGAGGACTTGTCATCAAGAACAAGGCTAGACTAGTTGTTCAAGGGTACACACAAGAAGAAGGGATTGACTACACAGATGTTTTTTCTCCTATAGCAAGACTTGAAGCTGTTAGGATATTCCTTGCCTTTGTTGCGTCCAAGGATTTCAAAGTCTACCAATTTGATGTCAAGTGTGCCTTTTTATATGGGGTGATTGATGAGGAAGTGTATGTCAAACAACCACATGGCTCTGTAGACCCAGACCATTCTAATTATGTCTACAAGCTTGACAAAGCTCTTTATGAGCTGCATCAAGCTCCAAGCAAGTGGTATGAGACACTATCACAATATCTCTATCAGCATGGGTACAAGAGGGGTCCTATTGATGGAACACTCTTCATAAAAGTAACAAGAAATGACTTGATGCTGGTTCAAGTTTATATGGATGACATTATTTTTGGGTTAACTAATCCGAAGCTCTGCAAAGACTTTGAGAAGATGTTGAAGAATAGATTTAAAATGAGTGCCATGGGGGAACTCAATTTCTTTCTAGGAATTCAAGTGAAGTAGGTTCACAATGGAATCTTCATAAACCAGTCAAAGTATGTGCAAGACATACTCACTAGATTTCATATGACTGAGTGCAAGGTTGCTAAGACACCCATAGCCAGAAACCACTCTCTAGGACTAGATCTTGAGGGGGAGTGTGTTGATGAACATCTATACAGGGCTATGATTGGGTCTCTTATGTACCTTACAGCCAGCAGCCCTGATATCATGTTTGAGACATGTATTTGTGCAAGATATCAAACCAACCCCAAGATGTTACACCTGGTTGCTGTCAAGAGAATTCTTAGATATATTAAAGGTGTTCCCAAATTAGGCCCTTTGGTATCCAAAGAGTTCTGAGTTCGATCTGTATGTATATACAAATAGTGACTATGGTGGCTACAATATGACTGCAAAGTCTACATTTGGGGAATGTCAATTTTTGGTGGAAGGATAGTCTTATGGCAATGCAAGAAAAAATCTTGTATGTCTGCATCAACTGCTAAAGCTGAATACATTGCTGCTGCAAGCTGCTGTGCTCAAGTGCTTTGGATTCAGAATCAGATGCTAGACTATGGATTCAACTTCAAGGAGACTCCCATCCACATAGACAACAACAGTGCTATCTCTATTACAGAGAATCCTATGCAACACTCAAAGACAAAGCACATCAACATCATGTATCATTTGATTAGAGATAATTTTGAAAAAGGATTGATAAAACTAGTCAAAGTAACACAAATAAACAATATGCAGATCTGTTCACAAAAGCTTTTGTTGAGCAGAGATTTAAATATCTTGTATTAGCTATTGGGATGATTAACATTGAGTAGATTTTTCTTGAACTAAACTCAAGATTATTTTTAACAATATGTGTGTCTTAAGTTGTCTATATCATCATATAAGCCTAGTTTACTTTGGAAGAAACTTTTCAAAACTGATATCCCTTAGAATTTTGAGAATTATGAATAAATTTTCTTTTGGAAGACATCACGTTATCTTTGGAAGAAAACTATGTCTTCAAAAAAAATAACTACTTCTGAGAAATTAACCTTCTGAATAAATCCTGATATAACTTCCAAAACTTATTTTTCTCATCAAGTACTATGTGTATTGAAGGATAATTATCTTTCAAAAGCAAATAAATCTTGGAAGTTTTATTCTCTCTTATGAATAAAATTTATGATATTTGATATCTTTCTAATCAAAATTTATCTAGGAAGTAAAATTCCTCTAAGTAATTTTCTTCCAAAGCAAATTCTTGAAAAGCTGAGGAAAATCTTTCGAAGCCAAATAGGCTTCAGAAGTTTTTGTCAAAACTTCCAAATACAAATTACCTTTGGAAGATTTTAGACTTCCAAGAAAATTATCTTTTTGGGCACTTTTTCAGAGGTGGGTCCGACATCAGGATTTCAAAGTTTATTCTTTTGCATTAACTTTGTCTCAAATCCATACCATATATATTCGTACAACGGTTCCCCCTCTTTCACTTTTGCCTTCATCAACAAAGTGTCAAACCCTAAATTTACCCATAAACCGACCTTGTTGTTACCTTTCTTCACCTCAAGGCAACATAATCAAGTTGCTCTGTTGTCGTCTGAAAAAGATCCTGGATTCTCAAATGTTTGTCATTTCTTAACTCTATCCAACTACCTCACTGCCCTCACAATAGACCCTCCATTATATGAAGATCAACTGTTAGAGTTCTAGAGGATCTGCTAAGGGTCATCTTGGATGGTGAGAAGGCACTAACTACCACAGTGTAGGCGAGGATAATTTTCTTCACTCCAGCCACCATCAACACTCATCTAAGGCTGGATGATGAAGAAGGCGACTTGTCCTTCCCCAAGTATGCTGTGAACCATTCATTTCGGAAGATGGGCTATGAAGGGGACTACTCCATAAGAACCTTCAAAAAGGGGAAGGTCTCATCCAAATGGAAGTACCTCCTCCATGTAGTTATCCACTCTTTATCTAACAAACATGGAGGATGGGACCAAATTCCTGAAGACCTTTCCTATATAGTCCATGGAATGGTACAAGGGGTCAAGTTTAGATACTCTCAATTTGTTTATACTAATTTACTTGCATACTTGGACTCTTTAGAATATTATATGTTCCCTAGATATGTCCAATACATTCTTAACCGTGAACTAGGCTCACAGTTAAAGGGAAAAGGTAATATTCTAAAATTGGACAGATGAAGCCTGACATCTTTAAAAAAATGAGAAAGCCAACTGTTGGCTTCTTAGGGGCAGAAATAGCCCTGACCCCAAAAATGTTAGAGCTCATTGCTCAAGGTAACAACTTGGCAACACAAGCCAATGTTGAAGCCACACCTTCTACATCTGCACCACCCACACAGCCACAAGTCATTATCACCTACCAAAGAAAATCCAAACGAACCTCTGCTCATCTACTCAGGTTGAGTAGGCCCCCAAATCACCTACCATGCAGGAAGAAGTGGATACTAGAGCTCCCACTTCTCTTAAGGAGCAGACCACACCAATTATTTCTATGATCAGTGCTGAGGTTCCTCATGCTCAGCCTAATGAGCTCACTACCCCGGTCTTAGGCCTTCACTCAGAGTCTTAAAACTCTAGTGATCAACCTTCAGGGGAAAGTTACCATCCCCAGCCACTTGACCTTAACCAACCAATCCCAAGCCTAGAATTCTATAATGATGGAGATATTGGATTCAGTGAGTGCCATGAGTCTCTCTTCTCCACCCCTGCTCAAAGGGAGATGAGTGCTCCTCATGCACCAATATCTAGTCCACATAATCCACCCACAACTAAGGTGGACCTTCCAAAACATGTTCAGGATGCTCATATGGAAGAGGCTCTTAGTTTTGCAAGTGATTACACTATTAAGACCTCAACCAAGGCAACCCAACCCATTGACACTTCCTTCGAAGCTATCAGTGTGCAGGGGAAAACCAGCAGCCAAGAAACACAAGCTAATGATGTGGAAGAAGACCTTGGTCCTATTCTCTCATCCCCCTATGATTCTTCTGATGAAGATGAGGGGAGTCTGCAACTAAAGGTGCAAAAACTGTCTTAACTATGTACCTATTTAGTTTCCAAGGTTAGTCACCTAGAATCTCAGGTGACTACCTTACAAAGAAGGATCAATGATCAGCAACTTGAGATCACCGATATCAAGGGAAAGTTAGTTGAGAGACCCATTCAGAGGACTCAACCAGGTCCACAAGAACCTGTGGATGTGATGGACCTAACCCCTAGCTCCCCTATGCAAGAGGGTGATGCTACTAAAAAGGGGTGAAAGTTTTAATTACAATCACAGAAACTAGGAGTTCCTCTTAGAGTATGGACATGGAGGACTCACCACCCTCACTTTCAGTTGTCCTTACTCAACAAACTCCCCAGGTCCATATTGATATGGACTCACTCATTCATAACTTGTTTGAGGAGGGTATACCAAGGACTATGCCTACTCCATCTCATCCTATTAAGAACCCTATAGTGGGATGGAGATATGATGATCAAAGGAGAGCCTAGGTAATCTCTAGGTCTCAGGGAGAACAAGAAATCTTCAACTTCTACACCTTGAGATACTATGAGAGCACCTATCTAGTTGACCTTCCACTTGCCAACCCAAGTTAAAATAGGCAAGCTGCAAGGTTGGCTGATATGATTCAACAAAGGGTGCTTGAAGAGTTCAAGCTAAAACAAGACTATATAGACAGAGGCTAGCAGGTAAGATTGTTGGTCAACTGGATGCTGAGGTGGAACCTAAGATTAGCTTCGAAGGAGAAACCTTGGCTGAAGGCCTAACAGTTGAGCCTGTGAACATTGAGACAGGAACTACTTCAGCACCCATTACCCTCAGTGAGACACCAGCCGATGAAGATGTCTCATAGCCTTTCTCTGGCCAGAGCACAAGTGTAGTACCCAGCAATAATGGCCAAATCTCTCTCCACCCTGAGTCACACAAGCCTGTGAGTGACAAAGGAAAGAGGAAAATGACTTCTGAGGAGATTGAGGAGTAGAAGAGAGAGAGAGGAGGAGGAAGGCATAGGGAGAGAGTTCAAGAGGGACCCCTGGATTCATGGAAGCTGTAATCAGGGCTGCCCCCAAGCCAAGTACTCAAGATGATGAGACAAGGGCAGCTAGATTGAACTATTTAGGGTCTCAAAATTACAACATTAATGAACTCATCTCTCTCCCCTTGGAAGAGTTAAATGAACTGGCTGACATAGAAGTGTCAAAGGAGAGGAAGGAGGCTAAGGATGTAGAACTACTCCTCAAGATAAAGGAAGAAAGAAGAAGAAGAAAGAGAATCTACCAAGCTCCTATCCTTTCCCCAGTTCAGGAAAGTTCTGAGATAGAGACTGTGGCTACTGAGCAACAAACTCTGGTAGATAAGGAGCAAGATAGGCAAAACATGATAGCCTACATGAGTGCCACAGGTCTCTATCAGGTAGCAGTCCTTCTTTCCTTGCCATATGGCTACATAGAATTTGAATACCTTAAGCAACTTGAGCAATAAGTGTAAAAAGAGCAAAAAGCTACTAAGAGGAAGAAAAGGAAGAGGCGGCTAAGTCAACAGCCACCATTCGAGCAAATCAGAAGAAGTCTACTGACAGACTAAAGATGGTGAGCTTCTTGAAGCTATATGGATTCTCCGGATGGAGACTTGGTCTAATGTCTCTATCCACCATAGATGAGCACATCAGAGTGATCAAGCAGAAAATCAAGAGGGGTGAGCTGGTTGACTTGCATTCACCACCAAGTCAGGCTGCACCTGAAGCTGAGGTCAAGGTTGAACCACAAGAAATAACTCAACCAAGACCTAGTGCTACATCACAGCCAGCTTCATCTTCTAATCCACAGCAGGGTCCTGATCCTTCTCCTTCTGAACCAGTGAAGGACAAAGACCCAACTAAGGAAGACAAGCAAGAACAATATGGTACTACTGGCCAGTCTCCTCAGTTAAAATATAGAAATAGAAAAAGGATGGCCATTAGAAGTGACCAGAATAAGAAGAAGAAGTCCAAGGCGTCCACCTCTATACCTCAGGATGGGTCAAAACATCCTGAGGGTAATCAAGAAGAGGCTGCTCATCTAACTCCCATTCAAGTAGAGCCTCTTGCTGCTGAGACCCATCGTGTCTTGGATGTTTACCACCAATCCAGACAGATGGTATGTTACTAAAGATCAAGGGGGTCAAGATGTGTACTTCTGGAAAAACATACTTGACCTTCCTCTACATGATCTCTATGACATGAGGAGGTACTTTAAAGGTCTGAGGAATCCTGACCAACTAATGATGAAGGGAATGGTCTTGATTCTGATAAGGACTGTCAACAGATGAAGATCAAGATTCAAATGTCTCCTTAGTTTTGGTAGCATCAGCCTAGGGGGAGTTTGTAAGGATTACACTTAGACGCTGATGCAACCAAAAGAGCTCTCAGCATGCACATGCAAGTTCAAGGAACTTACTTTGGAAGATTCGATATAACTCAGTGAATTATGCCAAGTGTCAAATCTTTCGAACCCAAAAGACCAAATCTTTCAAAGCCAAAGATGAAGTCTTCCGAAGCTTCAAAGACAAAGTCTTCCGAAGCCAAAGACTGAAGATAGTTCAACAGTTATTGATCCTATATGTAAGCTCTAAGGATCATTTTCTGTTATTAATGAAGAACTTTCAGTCACATGGCCTTCCTTCATCTTCCACACCATCTTTAGAAGAGTAGACTTGGCCTTCAAGACTTCGGAAGTTTTGATGACTTCGGAAGTTTTAGAGACTGGACCTTCAGAAACTTTTGCATCCACTATAGCAGACTTCAGTATTTCAGAAGCATTCCTTTCTTCTGAGACCAAAACTTCCTCCGAAGGTAATTTTTCACCCATCTTCTTTCACTTTGGAGCTTCCGAAAGAAAAAGTTTTTCCTTCTAAAGCTATCTTCTTCTTCTTCTTCTCAGAAGTTTTCTTCTTGGTTATATGGATGGAACTCTTGGGATTGAAGATGCAACTCTTAGCAAAGTGAGATGTACTACCACACATGATGCATTCAACCTGCATACTTTTGAGAGGTTTCTTTTGAGTAGAAGGCTAAGCTAGATCTCTCTTAACTTTTTTCTTCACCTTCACAGATGATGTAACAGGCTTCTTAGGGTGAGCCTTGCTCTTGGAACTGGATGGTTTAGGCTGTGCAGTAGTGATGCATATTTTATTAACCTTTTTTTCTTGACAAGGATGATTTGAATATAAACTAGAACTCCTGATACTAGAGTCTATGGTTGAGTCTTTAGTTTTCACCACCTCAAACCCAGCAGAGATAAAAACTTGTTTTTGCTTGGAGTTGAAAGTGGCCTTGATCTCTTAGGCTTTTTTTGATTTTCTCTTGGCTACCCTGATCAAGTTTTTCCTTGCAGACTTGGTCAATCCTGATTCTTTCTTCTCTCTAGGAGAGTAGTGACCCCTATTAGGATAACCCTTTTCACTCACTTCAAGTTCATCCTTCACTTTCTCCTCTTCATCTTCATCCTCTTCTTGGATAGGATCAATAGGGGGCAGCTCATCTTGACAAGTTCCACACCTTGGAGATCTTACCAAAAGTAGTGTGTGTGGAGGAGCTATCTCACTTGAACCTAGTCCCTGCCTGTTCTAATAACAAATCATTGCATGCAAGGATGAGGATATTATGTTTTTGAAGGTTTCTTCTTCAAGAATACATTTTTCTACCTTGGCTTTGCTGATCACAAGCTTAGCTGGCATTCAGTTAACTTGGTTTTGAGATCTTTGATTTGAGTCCTATAGTTTTTATGCTCATGGTCAGCCATCAGTGCTTGGTTGGGAGAAACATCTTCAACCTGAAAGCTCTAGTCAAAGCCTCCTTCTTCAACAGCAACAGAACCTTGTTGTTTTGGTTGGCTTGGCTTCTCAAATCTAGGAGCTGCATTTTTGTAGTTTGGTGTCGGTTGTGCTTGGTTACCATTTGTCCTTCTTGCCTTGCACTCCCTAGTAAAGTGTCTTATTTGGTTACAGTTGTAACACTTCACATTACATTTATCCAGGCCAAACTTTTCACTGGCCATATTGCTTGGAAACTTTCTTCCTATTCTCTTGTAGAACTTCTTGGCTCTATGAGTGAGAAGAGCCATTTGCTAGACTATCTCCATCTTTCATCAGCAGACACAAAGGCTTGTGATGAGCTTGTCTCTTGGAATGGGCTTCCTTGGATGTAGCTCTCCCTAGGTGTCTTAGGGAAGGTGATGAAAGGACCCTTTTATGAGTTGTCTGGGAAGCAGATAAGATGATGCTGTGGTTCTTTGTTTTCCCTTTCAACCATATGGAGGGCTAAACTCTATTGATTGTAGGAAGAGCTGCTTGATGGATTTTTCATGTTCATCTCCATCTAGTAGCCGCTGAGGATACCATACAGCTCTATGAGAGTATGGGTGGAGAGGTTCTCAGTTCTTTTAATGGCCACACAGTAGTGAGTCCATTGTCTGGGAAGATAGAACATGAACTTCCTCATATTGTCTATTCTCAAGTTTGACTCCAGCATCCATGAGAGTATCTATAATTTCAGCATACCTGAAGTATTATTGAGTCATAGTTTTACCTGTCTTGTAGCCTCATCAAAACCCACATACATGAGCTTCAGTACATCCCAAAGCTGCTTAGCAGTTTTGCACTTATTGAAGCCTTTGTATATAGAGTTGGGAAGAGCAGTTTGAAGAGCAGTCATAGCCTTCTGATCTATGTCTATCTTCTTCCAATCTTCTTCAGAATAGTTAGCCATTTTCTTTGGTATCATCCCACCACCAGTAGTAGTTGAAGTGGTGATTAGGATGTGAGGTCCTATGACAACAGATCTCTAGATCCTGCTATCTTGAGACTTGATTAACCCTTCCATACGTTGGCACCAAGTTTCAAAGTCATCAGGAGTGATCAGTGGAGACTTTATCTTGGTATCGGTTTCTATATCAGCTTTTGAAAGAGCTGCCATTTGAGCTGGTAAGTGTGTTGTGAAACTGAAAGGATTTAAGATAGTGAGATCTTACAATGAAGAGCCTGAAATGCTTTGATACTAATTGCAGAACCAAGGCAGGGAGGTCAATGCAATAGTTTTATAATGTTTGGAGAGCTTAGAACACTTAGCAGATCAAATAGAGAACCGGCTTAATGATGAAACAAAGAACATAAGTAAAACAACAGAATAAGAACACAACAATATGGTTTTCAAGAATGTTATATATTGCACTCAAGTTCCTTTTACAAAGTGTTACCAAGCTTCTATCTAATGACAAGTATTTGAGATACTTTATAATACATCCTACAGCAGACCATACTTTGAAGGCCAGCTGGAAACGCTAATTTAGATAACAAGATCAATGTAGAGTCAAAAGGTAAATTGTCTTTTGACTGGTGACTATGACATGCCATAGCTCACATCCTAATATATTACAAAAAGGATAAAAGTACAAGAGTGAAAAGTTACAGACTCTAAGACCATGTTGTACAGTTGACAAAAGTATGGATGCTTTACTAACTTGTATAAGTTGGTGAGTCTTCAGAGATGACAGTGAAAAGTGGTTCAGCTTTTGTCAAAAGTAAGTAAGAGAAAGCATGTCTTCTCTGTCTTTGGAAGAAATCAGTCCCTTGGCTTTGGAAGACTTTGTGTTGAAACTTTGAAAGACTTCATCTTTGGTTTCAGAAGATTTGATACTTAGTGTATTTTATTGAGTTGTATCAAATCTTCCAAAGTAACTTCCTTGTACTTCATATGTGCATGTTGAGAGCTCTTTGGTTGCATCAGCCTCTAAGTGTAAACCTTATAGTCTTTCAAAGTATTCACTTGATTAATCTTTAATGAGTACAATAAGTTATAATTAGCAGATAACAAGTGGGCTCACAAGCTAACCTCAAAAGTATACAAGTGAGAGGTATTTATACTATGAAAGTTAACCACAAAGAATAAAACACTTTACATCTATTCCTGGTTTAGAAAAACATATGTACATCGTAGACAGGAAATCGACACTTAAGAGAACAACAGCTTTAGTACAATGTTATCTCCAAAAGATAGAACATTACAGTCGCCAATGCACTTCGATACAGACAGTCTTGTCTAATATAACAGTAGATCAGCAGCTCTTGAAGTTGAGTGCTGATAAATAGTCAATCAGCAGCTCATCACTTTCAGTGCTAATTGACAATTGTTCAGCACTTGACATAATTCGGTAGTTGACAGCCAGTGCTGAATCATTGAGTTTTTTGTAGCTTTACCCTCTTCATAGATCAACAAAGATGTTATGGGAATTTAAAGAATCCATAACAAGAAGCTTAAAAACACTTCTAGTCAACTATCACATTAGAAAAATAATCATCCTTAACAGACTTCCGACTGAAGAGATTAAAAAACATCAAAAACCATTCAAACGTCATCATCACTTTTTATATTTATTTTCTACTTACAAATTCTTTTTTAATTAAACATATAAAAGCATTTCTAGGTACACATAAAATGTTATGATATTATATAAAATATTTACGATTCACTATTATAAAATACAGTAAAAATGATAAATTAATATACATAAAAGTTTATCATGTTTAAAATCTATAAAATTATAAATAAAATTTATTTCCGATAACTATATATCAATATATATTATTTAAATTTTGTATACAAATACTATAGTTTTATTTTAATTTTATTAACAACAATACCAATAATTTTTCTAGACGAAATTTGCTTACTGAAGATTTAAACCTACAATCTTTTAATTCTGAAACTCCCATCTGACCATTAAAGTGTTGTATTAAATTTAAGTCCAACAATACCATATGATATAAATTATTTTCTAGTAGCATTTTTTTATCATGATTAAAGGATTTGGTATCATTATTTTCCTGATCCGACCCAACCGGAACCAAAAAATCCAAAACCATATAAAAGACATCCGAACACTAAAAATTTCCGACACCTATATAAAAATTTTCTAGGTCCGGCACTGGTCCAACATACCCGGTAGTACCACAAAGGTGTTCTTTCGGTTCTTGTTATACTCTTCTAAACAAGCCACGTGGCCAAGAACGTCCCCAAAAATACATTATCGGGGATGGTTTTACAAAGCTGATAGATGGTATGTTAAATTTTTTCTATAAGATCAGAATGTTGTGATATAATTCTTTCCACTGTTTTACATATAAGTGAAATAAAATATCAGTGATAAATTAAGTGAAATAAAATAATAAATATTTCATATTAGGAAAGGAAAAAAGTAAAAGAAGTATTTTAATATATACATTTTTTAAGGATACCCATTTCAAATCGAACTTATTTTTTGTTAAACGGGTTTTGACCCAAACCTAATATATATCTTTTCAAAATGTTTGACCCAAGCCTAATATATATTTTTTCAAAATGGTCCATCAGTTTTGATCTCACCTTTTTGCTAGGTACACTTTATAGTTTAGTCTTTCATAATTCGGTCTTATGTGG
>CM046437.1:27274755-27389755 GCA_025506505.1 Flaveria sonorensis | reverse complement strand
GTCCCTTAGTGCATGCTGGAAGACTTGGTTGTTCTGGTATCCTTTGGTTGCATCAGCCTTTAATCTTTAGATGTTCCTTACAAACTCCCCCTAGGCTGATGCTACCAACACAGAGAAGTTCTTCAGATTTTGATAATCCACATCAGGATCTTCAGCATTCCTTTCTTCCTCATAAGATCTGGATCCTTCAGGCTGACATAGAACCTTCTCATATCAAAGAGATCATGCAGAGGAAGTTCAAGCATGTCATTTATGAAGTAGACATGTTGTTCTCCCTGATCTCTTGTGACATACCATTTGTCTGGATCTTCAACAAAAGTCCATGACAGAATTTGTTTTCCAGTAGCAAGAGCCTCTACTATGATTGGAGTTTGTTGAGAGACCTCTTCATGCACTCCCTTAGGATGCTCTAACTCATCCTGAGGTTGGGAGGTGGATGCCTTTCTTCTCTTCTTCTTTGAAGTGGATCTTCTTCTGGCCATCCTTTTTCTCCTCCCAGATTTCTTCAACTGAGAGGGCTGG
Source organism: Flaveria sonorensis (assembly GCA_025506505.1). Lineage (NCBI taxonomy): Eukaryota > Viridiplantae > Streptophyta > Magnoliopsida > Asterales > Asteraceae > Flaveria > Flaveria sonorensis. Next base: position 27,389,233 of record CM046437.1, on the reverse strand, counting down.
TCTTGAGTACCAGTTGGTTCTGTTGTGTCCCTCTCAGTTGGGTTCTCCTCTCTCACAGGTTCAGAAGGAGAGAGAGGAGGACCCTGCTGTGGGTCAGAAGATGAAGTTGGCTCAGATGCAGCTCCAGGTTCAGGTTGTGTTGTCTCAGTAGGTTCAACCTTCACCTCAACTTCAGGTTGAGCTTGACTTGGTGGAGAATGCAAGTCCACCAGCTCTCCCCTTTTTATCTTCTGCTTGATCACCCTAATATGCTCATCCATTATGGATAGAGACATAGGACCAAGCCTCCTTCCGAAGAACCCATACAACTTTAAGAAGCTCATCATCCTTTGTCTGTCAGCAGACTTCTTTTGGCTTTTGTGGATGATGGCCCTTGACTTTGCAGCTTCTTCCCTTAATCTTTTCCTTGCAGCTTGCCTTTCCTTTTTGGCTTGTTCTTCCAACTGCTTGTTGTATTCAAACATTATGTACTCATATGATAAGGGAAGAAGTGCAGCTGCTTGATAGAGACCTGTGGCACTCAGGTAGTTGATCATCTTTAGTCTTTCTTCTTCATTAACTACCTGAGGTTGTTCAGTGGCCATAGTCTCTGGCTCAGGACTTTCTTGAACTGGAGAGAGGACAGGAGCATCTTTGTAGAGTCTTTTAAGTCTCCTTTCTTCTTTGATTTTGAGGAGCAATTCTGCATCCTCTTCTTCCTTCCTCTCTTTTGACAATTTAATGTCAGCCAGTTCATTCAGCTCCTCTAAGGGGAGAGAGATAAGTTCATCAACATTGTAGTTTCTGGTTACCAGGTAATTCAGCCTGGCTGCCCTTAACTCATCTTCCTGAGTGTTTAGCCTGAGGGCAGCCCTGATTACAGTTTCTATGAATCCTGGGGAACCACTTGAACTCTATCCCCTCAGCTTCCTCTTCCTCTCTCTCTTCTCCTCCTCAATCTCCTTAGGAGTCATTTTCCTTTTCCTTTATCAACCACAGGCCTTGGTGACTCAGGCTGGAGAGAGCTTTGGCCTTTATTGCTTGGTTCAGCTATCAAGCTCTGGCCAGAGAGAGGTTGTGAAGCACCATCACCAGCTGGTGTTTCACTGAGGGTAATGGGTGCAGAGAGAGATCATGTCTCAAGGTTCACAGGTTAACCTCTGGGCCTTCAGTCAAGGCTTTCCCTTCAAAGCTAATCTCCGGGTCCACCTTAACATCCAGTTGACCAAAGATCTCACCTGCTAGCCTCTGTCTATATAGTTTTGATCTCAATTTGAATTCCTCTAGCACCCTGTCTTGGATCCTTTCTGCCAATCTTGCAGCTTGTCTGTTGTTGCCTGGGTTGACAAGTGGCAGATCTACCAAATTTATACTCTCATAGTAGCTCAGTCTTGAAATGTTGAAAACTTCTAGTTGACCCTGTTACTGTCATACCCCCAACCCCTGATTGGGTTCTCAGAAGGGGCAGACATTGCTTTTGGTATTCCCTCCTCAAATAGTTATTGGATGAGCAAGTCTAGATCACTGTCATGAGGAGGTTGCTGAGTATGGACAAGTTCAAGAGAGGGTGGTGAATCCTCAATGTCCATACTCTGGGAAGGACTCCCAGGTTCTATGGCTGTCAAGACTTTCTCCCCCTTTTTGGTAGCATCACCCTCTTGACTAGGTGAGCTGGGGAATTGGTGCAAGACATCCACAGGTTCTTGTGGACCTGGTTGAGTTATCCTCCTTGGTCTCTCAGCTATCTGGCCCTTAAGATCGGTGATCTCAAGTTGCTGGTCATTGACCCTCTTCTGTAAGATAGTCACCTGAGATTCCAGGTGAGCTATCTTTGAAACTAAGTACGTGCATGTTTTTGTCAGTTTGTGCACCTTTTGTTTCAGACTCCCCTCATCTTCAGTTGAAGAATCACTGGGGGATGAGAGAATTGGACCTAAGTCTTCTTCCTTATCACCAGCATGGTGTTCTTGGCTGCTGGATTTCCCCTGCCTAATGACAGCTTCTAGAGAAGTGTCAAGAGGCTGGGTTGCTATGGTTGAGGTCCTATTGATGTTATCACTTGCAAAAGTGAGAGCCTCTTCCAAATGGATCTCCTGAACAAGTTCAGGAACATCCACCTCAGTGGAGGGTAGATGATGTGGGCTAGACCTGGGTGAGTCAGAATTACTCATCTCTCTTTAAGCAGGGGTGGAGAAGAGAGACTCAGGGTATTCACTGACATCCAAGTCCTCATCATCATAAAAGTCTAAGATGGGTATTGGTTGGTTGAGATCTAGAGGTTGGGGATGGTAGCTGTCCCGTGAAGGTTGATCACTTGAGTTTAGAGACTCAGAGTGAAGGCTAGAGGTTGTTTGGGTAATGAGCTCATCAGCCTGAGCATGAGGAACCTTAGAACTGATTATTGGAAAGATGGGAGTGGTCTGTCCTCAGGGGAAGTTGGAGCTCGAGATTCCACTTCCTCCTATATGGGTTGTGATATGGGAGCCTGCACATGCTTAGTAGAAAGTGCAGGGGTTCGTTTGGATTTTCTTTTGCAGGTGATGGTGATGGTAGGCTGTGTTTGAGGTGGTTGAGAAGTGGAGGGTGTGGGATCAACACTAACTGGTGCTGCTAGGTTATTACCCTGAGTAATGAGCTTAAACATTTGTGGGACAAGCGCTGTTTCTACCCCTGAGAAGCCAATAGTTGGCTTCTTCAAGATTTTGAAAATGCCGGGCCTCATTTGTCCCAATTTAAGAATATTTCCTGTTTCCCTCAACTGTGGTCCCAATTCACAGTTGAGAATGTGTTGAACATACCTGGGGAACATGTAATATTCTAAGGAGTCCAAGTTAGTAAGTAAATTTGTGTAAACAAACTGAGAGTACCTGAACTTGACCCCTTGTACCATCCCTTGGACTATGAAGGAGAGGTCTTCTGGAACTTGATCCCATCCTCCATGTTTGTTAGATAAGCTATGTATGATGACATGCAGGAGGTACTTCCACTGGGATGAGACCTTCCCCTTCTTGAAGGTTTTGACTGAGAAGTCACCTTCATAGCCCATCTGCTAGAAGGAATGGTTGATAGCAGATTTTGGAAAGGACAGTTCACCTGCTTCATCATCTAGCTGCAAATGGGTGTTTATGATGGCCGGAGTGATGAAAACTTTCCTCCCCTGCACTGTAGCAGACAGTGCCTTCTCCCCATCCATGGTGACCTCTTGATAGGTCCGCCAGAATTCAAGCAACTGATCCTCATAGAGAGGAGGATCGATTGTAAGGGAAGTGAAGTAGTGAGACGAAGAAAGGTACCTACAAACATCTGAGAAGCTTGGATCCTTCTCAGAGTTCAACAGGGCAACTTGATTATGTTGCCTGTGTAGGTGCATGGTGAAATCAAGGTCGTTTTTGCGATAGATGTTGGCCATTTGGTGAAGCTTATCAGTGAAGAAAGGAAGAAGAAAGTGAGTTTGGGGTGAAATTAGGTTAAAATTGTGAGAGTAGAGAGAAGAAATGAAACCGTTAAGAAGATATATGCAGTGGATTTGAGACAAAGTTAGAACAAAAAGATAAACTTTGAAATCCGTAAGTTGGTCCCACTTCTGAAAAGGCGACCAAAAAGTTAGTTTTCTTGGAAGTTGAAAATCTTCCGAAGGTATTTTTGCTTCGGAAGTTTTTTAAGAAAAGCTTCCGAAGGCAACTTTGCTTCAGAAGATATTTCAAAGAGTTGTGAACATCTGGCTTCGAAAGGAATATACTTCAAGAAATTTCTTCCGACATAAATTTTGCTTCTGAAGAACTAAGTCTGAGAAAATTATTATCCATAGATAATAAATCTTCTGAGACGAAATTGCTTTCGGAAGATATGTGTTATTTGAATGCATTTAAGTACTTATAAGCACATTTAAGCTTCGGAAGATATTTTAAGAATTTCTTCAGAAGGTAATCTCTTATAAGAAGTTAAATGATTTAAAGACATAAATTTCTTCCGAAGGTAATTTGAGTTCTTCCGAGACAAAATAATAAATTTTCACAAATATAAGGAATATCTAAAAAAAATATTGATTTACTTCCAAAGAGAACTGGGCTTGTGAAGGTGATAATATAGACAACTTAGGACACACAATTTTTTAGAAATAATGTTGATTAAGTGTTTAAAGAAAAAATCTATTCAAAGTTAATCATCGCAATAGCTGATATAAGATATTTAAACCTCTGTTCATCAAAAGCTTTAGTGAACAGATTAGCATATTGTTCATTTGTGTTAACCTTGATTAGTTTGATTAATCCTTTCTCAAAATTATCTCTAATCAAATGATACCTGATGTTGATGTGTTTGGTCCTAGAGTGCTGCACAGGATTCTCTGTAATAGAGATAGTACTGTTGTTGTCTATGTGGATAGGAGTGTCCTTGAAATTGAATCCATCGTCCAGCATCTGATTCTGAATCCAAAGCACTTGAGCACAGCAGCTTGCAGCAGCAATGTATTCAGCTTCAGCAGTTGATGCAGACACACAGGATTGCTTCTTGCATTGCCAAGACACTATCCTTCCACCAAGGAATTGACATCCCCCAGATGTAGACTTTGCAGTCATGTTGTAGCCACCATAGTCACTATCTGTATAAGCATACAGATTAAAGTCTGAATTCTTTGGATACCAAAGGCCTAGTTTAAGAGCACCTTTGAGGTATCTGAGAATTCTTTTCACAGTAACTAGGTGTGACATCTTGGGGTTGGCTTGATATCTTGCACATATGCATGTGGCAAACATAATATCAGGCCTGCTAGCAGTGAGGTACATAAGAGACCCAATCATAGCCCTGTAGAGATGTTCATCAACACACTCCCCCTCAAGATCAGGACCAAGGGAGTGGTTTCTGGCTATGGGTGTCTTTGCAACCTTACAATCAGTCATCTTGAATCTTGTAAGTATGTCTTGTACATACTTTGACTGACTAATGAAGATTCCATTTTCAACCTACTTCACTTGAATTCCTAGAAAGAAGTTGAGTTCCCCCATGGCACTCATTTCAAATCTATCCTTCATCAGCTTCTCAAAGTCTTTGTAGAGCTTTGGATTAGTTGAACCAAAGATGATGTCATCTGCATATATTTGAACTAGCATTATGTCATTCCCTGTTTCTTTGATGAAGAGAGTCCCATCAATAGTACCTCTTTTGTATCCATGTTGACAAAGATACTTTGATAGTGTCTCATACCACTTTTTTGGAGCCTGATGTAGTCCATATAGAGCTTTATCAAGCTTGCAGACATAATCAGGATGATCTGGGTCTGCAAAGCCAGGTGGTTGTTTGACATAAACTTCTTCATCTATCACCCCATAGAGAAAGGCACACTTTACATCAAGCTGGTAGACCTTGAAATCCTTGGATGCAGCATAAGCCAGGTATTCTTACAACTTCAAGTCTTGCTACCGGAGCAAAGACATCAGTGTAGTCAATTCCTTCTTCTTGGGTGTACCCCTGGACAACCAGTCTAGCCTTGTTCTTTATGATAATCCCTCTATCATCAGTCTTGTTCCTGAATACCCATTTGGTTCCTATGTCACTTTTCCTTGAGGAAGAGGACATAAGTTCCACACCTTCTGTCTTCTGATTTGAAGCAACTCTTCTTGCATTGCCTTAATCCAGCTTCCATCCTTCAAAGCCTCATCAACTTTTTTCGGCTCAATCTGGGATAAGAAACAAGAATGCAGACAAACATTGCTCTCATGTGTTTGTCCTCTTGTTCTCACCCATGTGTCAATATTTCCAATGATGTTTGTGGTGGCGTGTGACTTGTGGATCCTAAGTTGAGGGATCACAGCAAGTTGATTTGAGAGATCTAAGTTAGAGAAATTTAGATCTGGAAAAGAAGTGCTACCCACCACATCAACACACTTATCAAGAGAAGCTTGATCCAATGAGTGTGTTACATCATTAATGTTGTCTTCTATGGAGTGGTTATCAGCATCAAGAAATTCCTGATCACTGTCACCACCTCCATCTCCTTCTGCATTTGATGTTCTTTCACCTGGTTTTGGAGCCTCTGAGCTGGAATTTGAAGGCATCTCAGATGAATCAGCAGTATTTGTCATGTTTGTACTAATAGGAGCTTCACTTGCAGGGTTAGTAACCATTGGAACTGAGGTAGTATTCTTGTTTGGTCTTCTCAACTCAAATCTTGGGTTAGGATCACCTGTTGATATATTATTTGCAGATCCTGAAATATTCTCACAAGGCTTGTTAAAACAGTTGGTAACTAAATCAAGATCAAACAGCCAATCCGGACCAGAACCTTTAACACTGGGAGTGTTTTCATTGAAGGTCACATTGGCTGACTCCTCAATTACTCTAGTTCTGAGGTTGTATACTCTATAAGCCTTAGCTTGAGAGGAGTATCCAACAAAGTGTCCATCATCTGATTTCTCAAGAAACTTGGCTACTTGATCTTTGGTATTCAAGATGGTGCATGGACATCGAAATGACCTGAGGAAACCAATGAATGGTTTCCTTTTGTGCCATAGCTCATAAGGAGTCTTACCATGAGTCTTAATTACTAAAACTCTGTTCTGCACATAGCAGGCTGTGTTGACAGCCTCTGCCCAGAAGGTGATAGGCTGTTTAGAGTCAGACAACATGGTTCTAACAGCCTCAATAAGTGTCCTGTTTCTCCTCTCAGCAACACCATTTTGCTGAGGAGTCCTTGGAGCACTATTTCATCTTGAAATACCCTTTTCATCACAAAATATATCAAGGATTTGGTGTTTAAATTCTATTCCCTGATCACATCTTATGGTTTTGACCTTGTGATCACATTGATTCTCAATTTTCAGAATGAAGTTCTTCAAGATCTCAGAAGTCTCATCCTTAGTTCTAAGGAAGAAGACCTAAGTGAATCTTGAGAAGTCATCTGTGATCACTAAACAATAAGAGGTCCTTCCTAGACTTATTATACTGGTGGGCCAAATAGATCCATATGTAATAAGTGTAGGGGAGTAGTGATGGAGTTGGTTTCCTTTGGCTTGTGAGACACTTTGTGCTGCTTCCCTTTCAGGATGCAACACAATGGTCATCACTTGTAAACTCTTTCTTTGGCATTCTAGTTGTCAAATCATTTTTAATCAATTTATTCATTCTCAATGTTGAGCTTACCATTTGATGAAGAGCATGTGATGTTTTTGGTCACAAAATTAGGACACACTCAAAAGATTGTATCCAAGCTCCTTGATAAAGTTTACCTTCTCAATGTTGAGCTTACCATTTGAGACCATGCCCCTGCCAGTGATGTAACCTCCTGCATCTCCTCCAAAAGCAACTGGCCCTCGCTCAAACTTCTCAAAGTTTTGAAGCAAGGAGCCATTGCCTGCATGTGTCTTGAGCAGCCGCTATCAATGATCCATACATTCCTGTTGGTTTTCAGCTGCCCCTGCACAAAAGAGATGATTTAGTTACATTTGGGAACCCAAGCCTCATTGGTCTTGGGCTTGTCAATGTGAATAGAAGACAATGAAACAGTAAGGGATCCTATGTTCAGGCTTTGAGGATCATTTGTTGTTGCTGATGATGAACTTTTAGTCACATGGTCTTCCTTCATCTTCCACACCACCTTTGGAAGATTGGGCTTGACCTTCAAAGCTTTGGAAGTTTTAACAACTTCGGAAGATTTGGAGACTGGGCCTTCGGAAGATCTAGCTTTCACTGCAGCTGGCTTTGGTGCTTTGGAAGTATTCCTTTCTTCCGAGACCATTTTTCCTTCCGAAGGCAATTTACCACCTGTTTTCCTTTTCACTTTGGAGCTTCAGAAGGAAACAGATTTTCCTTCCGAAGCTAGCTTTTCCTTCTTCTTCCCAGAAGCTTTCTCTTTGATCATGTGAATAGTGCTTTTGGGATTGTAGATGCAATCCATAGTCAGATGAGAAGTACTACCACACATGATGCAGTCCATTTGCTTCCTTCTAGGAGTCTTCTTTTGAGATCAAGACTGAGCTTGAACACTTTCTTTTTCTAGCTTCTTCTTCACAGATGATGGAGCAAGCTTCTTAGGGAGATACTTGCTCTTGGAGGAGGATGTTTCAGACTATGTAGCAGTGGTACACAGTAATTCAGCCTTCTCTTTGCTGGAATGAGTTAGAACTATACTAAAACTCCTGGTACTAGAGTTTGTAGTTGATTCCTCAGCCTTTACCACTTCAAACCCTGCAGAGATGAACACTTGTTTCTGCTTGGAGTCAAAAGTGGCTTTGATCTTTTGAGCCTTCTTTGATATTCTCTTTGATCTTCTGATCAAGTTCTTCCTCTTTGTCTTTGTTATAACAGCCTTCTTACTCTCCTCAGGAGCATGGTGACCCTTTTTGGATTGACTCTCTTCACTCATTTCAGAGTCATCCCTCACTATCTCCTCTTCATCCTCTTTAACACTAGGGTCTATGAGAGGAAGCTCATCTTCACCAGTTCTACACATTGGAGATCTTACAGATAATAGAGTGTGTGGAGGAGCTATCTCAGTAGATCCCAGTCCTGGTTATTCTGATAACAAACTTTTGCATGCAGAGATGAGGATATGATATTTTTTAGCCCGGGCTTTGCTGATCATAAGCTCAGCCTGGCATTCAGTCAACTTGATAATGAGATCTTTAATTTGAGTCCTGTAATTTGTTTGCTCATGTTTAAGAGTTGAAATTGTTTTCTCTAGATCTTCTATCTTAAGTTTATAGTCATTTTCAGCTCTTTTAAAATTAGCTTTTAGGATATTCAAGGACTCAATATTAGATCTCATTTCCAAGTTGTAGGACCTGTATCTATTCACTGTAGCAATACATTCAGAGAGCAAAGATGTTTTAGTACCTTAGCCTCATCATGGTCAGCCATGAGTGCTTGATTTGGTGAAGCATCTTCAGCCTGAAAGCTCCAGTCAAAGCCTCCTTCTTCAACAGCAACAGCGGCTTGCTATCTTGGCTTCTCATTCTAGTGCCCTCCCTCAGTGTAGTTTGGCCTGGATGATGCTTGGCCACCATTTGACTTAGGTGCCTTGCATTCTCTGGCAATGTGACCCATCTAGTTACAGTTGTAACACTTCACTTTGCTCTTGTCCAGTCCAAACTTGCCACTAGCAGCATTGCTGGGAAACCTTCTCCCTGTCCTCTTGTAGAACTTCTGGGCTCTGTAAGTAAGAAGAGCCATCTGCTGGACTATCTCCATGTATTCCAGATCATCTGGATGGATACAATCCAGGTCTTCAAGAGTGAAAAGAAAGTTGCCTGAACTTTCATCAGTAGAGACAAAGGCTTGAGAGGTGCTTATCTCTTGGAATGGACTTCCTTGGATGTAGCACTCTCTGGGTGTCTCTGGGAAGGTGATGAAAGGACCCTTTTATGAAATTTCAGGGTAGCAGATAAGATGGTGTTGTGGTTCTCTGCTATCCTTTTCACCCACATGAAGAGCAGAACTCTGGTGAGTGTTGGAGTTACCAGATGGGTTTTGCATGTTCATCTCCATCTGGTATCCTCTGAGTATTCCATATAACTAAGTGAGAGTCAGGATCTTGAGGTTTTTAGTCCTCTTAATGACCACACAATAGTGTGTCCATTGTCTGGGAAGAGAGGACATGAACTTCCTAACAATATCCCTATTCTCAATAGTTACTCCAACATCAGCCAGAGTATCCACAATCTCAACATACCTAAATACTGTTGAGTCATGGTTTCACCTGTCTTGAAGGTGAAATTTTCAAACTGCTGCTTCAAGAGGTCCTTCTTGTTTGTGAGTGTAAGACTTCCGCAGCTAGTTCATCCTTGTTCCTTAGTGCATGCTGGAAGACTTGGTTGTTCAGGTATCCTTTGGTTGCATTAGCCTTTAATCTTCAGATGTTCCTTACAGTTATGAATTAAATAGTAATCTTGAACTTCTATCAACTCAATTGAATTTTGTGTATATGATGTTTGAATGTAGATTGAACTTAAAGAAGATAAGAAATTTTGTTTACGAAAGGTCTAGTCTACACATGTATAATGTAATGCCCCGAAAATTTCAAGAAGGAAGAAGATGTTCTTCAGCAAAGAGGACTTCTCTCGCGAGAACCCCAAGCGAAAAGTTTGAACTTGGTATAAATAGCTGAGAACACCCGTTTGACCCCATAATCGCACAAAAAGTACTGCTGATAGAGAGAGAAAGCTGTTGTGTAAAGAGAGAAAATGAAGAATTGAAGTGTTCAAGGTATGTAACTCGTGTAGGAACTCGTCTTATGTATTAAGAAATGATTATTGATGAATGTAACGCATGAATGTGTAGTTTTCGTTCAAAAAGGGCTCTCAAGAAGGTTGTGTTTGTGTTAGATCTTCAAGAGGTGAGTTTCTATTATGCAAGTATTTACGTTTTGGGGCTATTATGCATACTAAAATGCTTGCTTATGCTTGTAATGATGATGTTTATGGTATTGTGTATGATACTCCAGCCTTAGACACGATAAGTTTGATTTGGGCGGGAAACCAGTAAGTTCTCGTGCGATATGATAGTTCTCGTACGATAGATATGCTCTCGCGCGACTGATTCGGTTTGGTGTGACCCTCGCGTGACATCTAGGTTTTCATGCGAGATTATGCTGTGTGATGGACAAGTTCTCACATGGCTTGCTGTTTTATTTGTTATGTTATCTTTTCTTGTTTCAACCGTTTCAAAATGATAAGTTTTACAATATGACTTTACTTGGTATGTTATGTATATGTAAGTAAAGTATTATGTAATGAAAGTGAAAGATAACGATAATGAAAAGTGAAATGTAATGAACGAATGGAAGTCTTGCAAGCAATATGAATGGAGGTGCACAACCATGTTATTGTTAGCTCAACTGAAGTGCGGCTTAGCTAGCCCATGAGGATGCGCTTCAGGGGTCTAATTCTTGAGATTGACCAAACGATACGGGATCCTTATCTCTTTAGCCCTGTACTGTAGTCAGCTTCATGCATAATGTATGCGGGTTTATTTATAAGCTTCGGCATAATACCAACTTCATGCAAAATGTTGGGTGTTTAGCACATGGCATTGATCCATTATAGTGAAAGATAAAGATGAAAGCACGATATGAATGAAATGATGAAAGAATGAAAGGATGAACGATGATGAAAGATAATAAATGAATATTATCAAGGTGTATCTATGATGTATGCTTACACAAAAAAGAAAATTTTTAAACGAAAGTAAAGTATACTACTATAAAAATTAGAACTCATTCAGCGTCGCTGACTTTGTATGCATAATATTTGGCAGCTAATTGATGATACTGAGGAGGTGCAGGCATGGACATAAAAGCTACTAGGATAGTTCAAGGCTGGCACCCATATTTTTGGGAATGTTGTTGTATTAATAAAATTTTTGAAGTGTAAAGGAAATGACATGATTTTTTGACACAAGTTTAGTTTTTAATGAAAAGTTATGTTTGTTGCTGCGAATGTTATGTTTTAAATATTTTACACTATGTATGTCTAATGGGGCCTTACAAGTTGATATCAGAGTTGATGTTTAAGAGAATTGGATAAAATTATTTCAAAACCAAAACTTAAACTGAGAATAGGATGAGAGGAAAAGGGTTGCCAGTCCTAGTAGCTACATGCCTTCAGGTAAATGCTTTATGTAAATTAATGGAAAAAGAAATTATGTGCACATGCTATGTGAATTATGTGCTCTTAGTAGATTTGGATGCTGATGTAGTCAGTATAAAAAATGCTTGGGAAATGAAGAGTAAAGTAAGTGGCTAATCACAACTGGGCACTGTAATTAGAGACTTACTATACTTGACATAATTTAAGCTATTATCTTGAATGATCGTGTTGGTGTTTGGATATTATAGTACTTAGGAGATGGCTGGTGGAAGATCTTCGAAGGCTTCTTAAGGTGGAGGTCGTGGTGGACATGGTGTTGGGCCGCGTGTCACTAGGAGTAAGGCTAAGACTGCTGAAACGATACATGAGGAGCCCGAGCTTCATAACCATGAAGGCGGGGATGAGAGTGCTAATCTGAAGGCCTTAGTGAAAGTGGTTATAGTTGATGAGGTTCATCAAGTCATGAAGACAATTCCGTCATTTGTAGTGACTGAGGTTATTAGAATCGTAAGGGAAGATGAAAGAAAAGAGAAGAAGGAGAATAAGAGTACTGCTAGGAGAGAGGGCGAAGAGGGAGGTTCAGGGGAACGAGAGCAACCAGAGACTGAGATGGTTGTTCCTATGATGATGAGGAGGAGGAAGCTATGCAGGAACCTACAAAAGGGTGCAACTATAGGGCATTTCAGAGATGCAAGCCCCCGACTTTTGATGGAAATAGGAATGTTGCTACTGCCCATCGATGAGTGAGAGAAATGGAGGCTGTGTTGGATACCAGCTATTGTAGGGATGATCAAAAGGTGAAGTTTACTGCTTACTCATTTGTGGATAAAACCTTGTGTTGGTGGGATAACATAGTCCAGGCTGAGGGTAACAGGGCCATTAGTAGGATAAGGTGGTCAGAACTGAATAAGTTAGTGATTGAGGAATTTTTTCCTCACTGAGAGTTGGATAAGATTGAGAGAGAGTTCCCACAGTTAGAGGCAGGAACCATGACACACTAGTAGTATACGATGAAGTTTAATGAGATGGCAAGGTTAGTGCCATAGCAGGTGACATCCGTGTCATGAAAGATCAATAGGTACATCCAAGGTCTGCCAGTGGATATCTGCAGACACATGATCGCCACTCGACCAGGTACGTTTAGGTCGGTGGTCGATCTGGCAGGGAGACTATATGATGAGCAAGAGGTGGTGGAAGTGGTGGATATGAAGAAGAAGTGGAACAACGACAAGAACAGGAATAGGAAATGGTACAACAGTGGTGGTTTTGTAGTTGGTGGTAAAAGGGTGAGAGTGGATGATCGAAAGGCGTCAACGGGGGGTATGGGAGAGAAGACATGCAAGAAGTGCTGGAAAGATCATGTAGGGGAATGTAAGTAGGGATTGAATCTCTGCTTTAAGTGTGGGAAAGAGGCCACATGGCAAGGAATTGTGGAGTGGTGAGGTGTTATAACTGCGGTGAGTCAGGTAATCTGAGCAAAGACTGTAAGAAGCCAAGGGCTGAGAGTTCTAGGGCAAAGAAGGGAGTCGAGAAAGAGAAGGAGGGGCAGAAAGAAAAACCCAGGGCATTCACTATGACCAGGGAAGAGGCTAGGGTGGACCCCGACGTTAAGTCAGGTACATTCCTAGTAAACCAAACTTATGCTTCTGTACTCTTTGATTCTGGTGCTAGTAGGAGCTTTATTGCTGCCGCCTTCTATGATAAGTTGCCTACTAGGAGTAGAACGATTGATGAGCCCTTTGATGTAGAAACTACAATTGGTAAGTCTACCAGGATATCTAGGATGATAGATGATTGTGATATAGAGCTAGAAGGCCATAAGTTCTTTGCTAGGCTGTTCATGATGACCTTAGGCGGGTTTTATGTAGTCCTAGGGATGGATTGGCTAGCAGCCTATGAGACCAATATCATGTGTCTTAAGAAGATGATTCGACTAACCGCGCGCGATGGGAGTTCGGTGACGATTTATGGCGATAAAGTTCGTACGGTCTCGAAAGTAATTTCGATGATTGTGGCTGGGAAGTGTATGAGGCATGGATGTGGTGCCTATCTAGCCTATGTAAAAGATATGGATGCATCAGTACCATGATTGTCAGATAAAACTATCGTGTGTGACGTCCCTGACATATTTCCGGAAGATCCATCAGGTGTACCGTCTGACCGCGAGATCGAGTTCCAGATTGATCTGCTACCTGGTGCCTAACCTGTTGCTAAGGCACCATATTGTCTAGCTCCTTCTGAGATGAAGGAACTGATGGCTCAGTTGTAAGAGTTGCTGGATAAGGGGTTCATTCGACCAAGTATCTCTCCGTGCGGTGCTCCAGTCTTATTCGTGAAAAAGAAGGACAGTAGTATGAGGATGTACATCGACTACCATGAGATAAACAAGGTGACTGTGAGGAACCGGTATCCATTACTAGGATTGATGAGTTATTCGATCAGCTACAGGGTGCCAGTTGGTTCTTGAGGATAAACATTTGATCGGGTTGCCATCAACTGAAGGTGAAGGAGCAGGATATCCCTAAGATAGATTTTCGCACGCGTTATAGACACTACGAGTTTCTCGTGATGTCTTTTGGTTTAACCAACACGCCTGCTGCCTTTATGGACTTTATGAATCGGGTATGCCGACCGATGTTAGACAGATCGGTGATGATATTCTGATCTACTCCAAGAGTGAAAAGGAGCATGCCTGTCATCCCAAGGAAGTACTAAAGAAACTTAGAAATGAGAAGTTGTACGTGAAGTTCTCTAAGTGTGCATTTTGGCTATGAGAGGTCCAGTTTCCTGGCCATGTGATTAATCCCGAAGGAATAATAGTAGACCCTACGAAGGCCAAAGCTGTAATACAATGGAAATCTCCAAGGACGCCATCCGAGATCCGTAGCTTCTTGGGTTTGGCAAGTTACTACAGAAGAATTATTCAAGACTTCTCTAAGGTGGCGTCCCTGTTGACTAAGTTGACTCATAAGAATGTGAAGTTCAAATGGAGTTCAGATCAGGAGGGTGCCTTTCAAGAGTTGAAGACGAGGTTAACTCAAGCCCCTTTCTTGACCTTGCCTAAAGGGAATGATGACTTGGTGGTATATTTGGATGCTTTGCATTCGGGCTTAGGTTGTGTGTTAATACAATGAGGGAAGGTTATATCCTATGCGTCCAGGTAGTTGAAGATCCATGAGGTTAACTACCCTACTCATGATTTGGAGTTAGCGGCTATGGTCTTTGCGTTGAAGATTTAGAGGCACTGCTTGTACGAGATGAAGTGTATCATCTTCACAGATCATAAGAGCCTAAAGTATTTCTTCATACAAAAGGATCTTAACATGAGGCAAAGAAGGTGGTTAGAGCTGATCAAGGACTACGATTGCAAAATTCACTATCATCCGGGCAAGGCGAATGTGGTTGTTGATGCCCTTAGTCGAAAGGAATGACCTGAACCGATTCAGGTGAAGGCTTGTTAGCTGATTATGACGCCTGATGTCATGGGTCAGATCAAAAAGTTTCAAGACGAGGCACTAAAGGATGATAGGATCAACTCTGAGCGGATGAAGGGACAGATATCAGATTTAGGGGAGAACACTCTTGGTGTGAGAACCCGATCCTGGCGGATGTGGATTTCTCATTACGGGGATCTATGGGGAAGGATTATGGATGAAGCTCATAAAACTCGGTATTCCATTCATCCTAGTGCTACAAAGATGTATCATGACCTGAAGAAGGATTATTGGTGGCCAGGGATGAAGCGTGATGTGGCGGAGTATGTGAGTAAGTGCCTAATTTGTTTGCAAGTGAAGGCAGGACATCATAAGCCGTACAGGAAGATCCAACCTTTGGATATACCCGAATGGATGTGGGAACATATCACAATGGGCTTTATCACAAAGTTGTGCCATACGGGGAGAGGATGTGACACCATTTGGGTGATTGTGGACCGCTTGACAAAAAGTGCTCATTTCTTGCCAATCTGAGAGACGTATTCCTTGGAAAGGTTGGTGGATATGTTCATCAAGGAGATTGTGAATCGTCATAGTGTGCCGGTATCCATTGTTTATGATAGGGACACTCGGTTCATATCCAAGTTTTGGAAGAAATTCCACGATGTGATAGGAACAAGGTTACAAATCAGTACTGCTTATCATCCCCAGACGAATGGTCAGTCAGAAAAACGATACAGATATTGGAGATATGCTCAGGGCATGTGTTATTTTTGGAGGAAGTTAGGATGAACACTTACCGTTAGCAGAATTTTCATACAAAAAGAGTTACCATGCCAGCATTGGTATGCCTCCTTATGAAATGTTGTACGGTAGGAAGTGTAGATCGCCTATATGTTAGGGAGACATTGGACGGAAGGAATTGGGAAGTATTGAAGTGGTCGAGGCCATGATAGAAAAGTTGGAAAAGATCAAGGCCTTTATGAAAGCGGTAAGGATTGGCAGAAGTCCTACGTGATAAGAGAAGAAGGCCGATTGAGTTCCAAGTGGGGGATAAGGTAATGTTGAAGGTATCTCCTTGGAAATGGATTATCAGGTTTCGAAGCAAGGGAAGTTGAGCCCGAAGTATATTGGACCATTCAAGATCGTCGTAAGGGTAGGAGAGGTGGCTTATAAGTTAGAGCTACCCAATGAGCTAAGTGGAATACATCCGACATTTCATGTGTCTCATCTGAGAAAGTGTTTGGCAGATGATGATGTAATCGTGCCACTTGAAGATATCAAAGTGGATGAAAGGCTGAATTACGTGGAACAGCCGGTGGGCATCCTCGATAGAAAAGAGAAGCGCCTAAGAAATAAAATGGTTCCATTGGTACGAGTATAGTGGAAACATAGAAGAGGATCAGAGTCTACATGGGAGACTGAGGAGAATATGAGGCGGCATTATCCGTAGCTATTCGAGGACTGACAGGTTCCGAGGACGAAACCTAAATAAGGGGATAGACTTGTAACGCCCTGAAAATTTCAAGAAAAGAAGGAAGAAGATGTTCTCGCGCGAAGAAAACTTCTTGCGCGAAAACCCCAAGCGAAAAGTTTGAATTGGGTATAAAGAGCTGAGAACACCCGTTTGACCCCGTAATCGTGCGAAAATTACTATTTATAGAGAGAGAAAGTGGTTGTGTAGAGAGAGAAAGTGAAGAATTGAAGTGTTTAAGGTATGTAACTCATGTAGTAACTCATGTTATGTATTAAGAAACGATTATTGATGAAGGTAACACACGAATGTGTAGTCTTCGTTCGAAAAGGGCTCTCAGGAAGGTCGTGTTTGTGTTAGATCTTCAAGAGTTAAGTTTCTAGCCCCTTTTTATGCAAGTATTTACGTTTGGGGCTATTATGCATACTAAAATGCTTGTTTATGCTTGTAATGATGATGTTTATGGTATTGTGTACGATACTCCAGCCTTAGATGCGATACGTTTGATTTGGGCGGGAAACCCCTAAGTTCTCGTGCTATATGATAGTTCTCACGCGATATGATAGTTCTCGCGTGATATGATAGTTCTCGCGTGATAGATATGCTCTCGTGCGACTGATTTGGTTTCGTGTGACCCTCGCGCGACGTGTAAGTTTCACATGAGATTGTGTTGTGTGATGGAAAAGTTCTCGCATGGCTTGCTGTTTTATGTGTTATGTTATCTTTTCATGTTTAAACCATTTTTGAAAAGATAAGTTTTACGATATGACTTTACTTGGTATGTTATGTATATGTAAGTAAAGTATTATGTAATGAAAGTGAAAGATAATGATAATGAAAAGTGGAACGTAATGAACGAATTAAAGTCTTGCAAGCAAAATGAATAGAGGTGCACAACCATGTTGTTGTCAGCTCAACTGAAGTGCGGCTTAGCTAACCCATGAGGATGCGCCTCAGGGTCTAATCCTTGAGATTGACCAAACGATACGGGATCCTTGTCGCTTTAACCCCGTACTGTAGTCAGCTTCGTGCACAATGTATGGGGATTTAATTATAAGCCTCGGCATAGTACCAACTTTGTGCATAAATTTGGGGTTTAGCACATGGCATTGATCCATTACAGTGAAAGATAAAGATGAAAGTACGATATGAATAAAATGATGAAAGAACGAAAGGATGAACAATGATGAAAGATAATAAATGAATATTATCAAGGTGTATGTATGATTTATGGTCACATACAAAAAAGGAAATTTTTAAACGAAAGTAAAGTATATTATTATAAAAGCTAGAACTCACTTAGCGTCGCTGACTTTGTATGCATAATAGTTGGCAGGTAATTGATGATGCTGAGGAGGTGTAGGCATGGACATGAAAGGTATTGGGATAGTTCAAGTCTGGCACTTATATTTTTGGGAATGTTGTGTATTATTACAATTTTTGAAGTGTAAAGGAAATGACATGATATTTTGACACAAGTTTAGTTTTTAATGAAAAGTTATGTTTTCTATTACGAATGTTATGTTTTAAATATTTTACACTATGTATGTCTAGCTGTGAGCGTCCTTGGAATGTGATCTTACATATGAAAACAACTGTAACAAATTTACACGTGTAAAATAGTTGTTTTAAGCAAAAAAAATTTTTTTATTTTGCAAGGCTATACTCTTATTAAAAATAAAAATAAATTTGTTTTTATGGTATAATTTTTATAAGAAATGAGCTTATATATAAAAATTATTGATTTTTAATGAAAGTCAGAGAAGCTGTTTAGAAAAAAAAAAGAAAAATACCAAATTACACTTATCATTTTTATTGGTAAAGATGGTCCGAACAAAGTCAACATCTCCATTTTCTTATAAATATACTATCAACATTGATGTTAACCAAATTAATGATTAGGATTTAGTTTACGAGTTTTCTCAATATCTTTTGGTTTTCAACTGAAATCTACCCTCCCTATATATGTGTGTATATATAAAGGATGATCCTAAGAAAATCAAATTTTTATGTGAAAACTAGAGAAATCAATGAAACCGCTCATATAATTTATAGATTTTTTATCACTTCTCTTTACATGTGTGTTTGTTCATATATAACTAGGGATATGGATCAAATGAAAATCGTATCATAGTTTTACATATACGTCACATATATGTTATGTATACGTAATAAATTTTCATTCGACATAGTGTTATGTATATGTAAGACTTTTCATTCTTATATTTATGTTCAACATATACGTAACAAATAATTAAATAAACTTTTTAGCAATTAAATAAACAAAAAATTTATGACTTATGATAATGATTTCCGTGGTTTTCTTTCATTTTCACTTATGTGAGAACTAGTTTTAGTTTGAGAACTTAAGAACTCGTCCCGTTTTTTCTTTAAACGTCTATAATTATTTTCCTACGTTATAATAAAAAAAGATCATGTGAGAACTAGTTTTAGTTTGAGAACTTAAGAACTCGTCCCATTTTTTCTTTAAACGTCTATACTTTTTTATGCGTTATTATTTTTTTTTTTAAATTACATCATAAAATCAAGAATTATTTTTTCTTTAATTTGTGTATAATATTCCTATATTAGATATATATTGCATATATGCAATATCTCAAACTACATACATGTAGCACATTAGATTATATATATGTTGTATTATTATACTACATATATGTAGTGTCTATGTGTAAATTATTTTTCATTTTTGATATAATAATATTATACTCAAATTAAAGTCAAACATATTTTTGATATAATGGTGCAATTTTCTTTTCAAAAATAATAACCTATAAAAAGGTTATAAACATTTTAAAAAGGGTGGAGCTTTCAAGTTCTCAAATTAAAATGAATTCACAAAATAACCCTCCCTATATACATACACACACACACACAATATATATATATATATATATATACATACATACACACACAGAGACACCACACACACCACACACACCACACACACATATATAAATATATATATATATATATATATATATATATATATATATATATGTATTATATGTATATATATTATATGTGTATATATATATATATATGTAGGAACCTCTGAGGTTATGAGGCTAATGCAACCAAAGGATACCAAACAACCAAGTCTTCCAACATGCACTAAGGAACAAAGAAGAACTAGCTTCGGAAGTTTTACACACTCAAGTAAAATGCTAAGTGTAAAATCTTTCGAAGCCAATGTTCAGAAGAAACTACTGAGGAAACTTTACACTAAGTGTCAAGTCTTCCGAAACCAAAGACTCAACTCTTCCGAAGGTTAAGATGAAGTCCTCCGAAGCTCTCAAGACAAAGTCTTCCGAAGCTGAATAAAGATAAGACTGATTACTTTAGAAGAGAGAGAAAACACACTTTTTCTGTCAACTTTATCATAAAGCAACCTCCTATCCGCTGCATGCTCTGGTGGTTCACCAACTATAATAAGTTGGTGAAACTTTCATGCTTTATGATAAAGTAGATAAGGTCTTTGTCTGCAAGTTTCTGTATTTGTTTCTTGTTTGGCTTTTTGTAATAGGAAATCAGTGAGCTATGGTCTGTCATAGTCACTAGTCAAAAGGAAATCTGTCTTTTGACTTTAGGCTGATCTTGTTATCTAAATTAGTCACATCCAACTGTGTTTTTGCATATTGATGGTTGTAAGTTTAGTATAAAGAGTCAAAGGTTCTTGTATTTCAAATATCAGTGCAAATATCTGTAATAGAACCTAAGAAGCAATATACTACTTCCATGAAAATTATTTCTTGTGTTCTTGCTCTTACTTTACTTGTGTTTGCATTGTATCATCTGTTTAAAGTTCTAAGTTCTCCATTTGAATTGTTAAGTGATCCTAAAGATCCTCCTAATGTGTTAACTAAGTGCAATGTCCCTTTTTAACGATCCTGTAATATATATATATATATATATATATATATATATATATATATATATATATATATATATATATATATATATATATATATATATATCTTCCTACTCTAATAAAAAGTAACTTAAGATGTCACGTGGCAGCACCACAATTATCCTCACCAAAATTTTTCCGCATCTCTCACCTCTTAAATAATTACCTTAATTACTAATAATATTATTTAACATTCTTTTACATTTAATAAATTAAAAAAGAGATCTATTTATTATGTTATTTTTAAATAAATTTTTTTTTTATAAAATAATAAATTTTTCAAAAGCATAAAACTTTTTTAAAAATACGAAATATTTCAAAATTGGTATTTTTAAAATTTTAATTTTTTTAAAACCAAAAATATTTAAATTTGGGAGTTATAATAGAAAATTTTTAAAAATGATATTTTTATACGCTTTTTTTTAGAACAAAATATTTATTTTTTTAAAAACAAATTAAAAAAAAAATTTAAAAAGTTTATATCACCGTATTATTAGTTATAGTCATTTTTCATACGTAATTTCAGTCATATCATATCTTAGAATATTATTTTATAATTAATAATTTTATTATATTAATATTTTATTTATTCAACCCGTGTAATACATAGGTATACTAAGGTAGTATATATATATTATATATATATATATATATATAATATATATATATATATATATATACATACAGATAAGATATTTTCAGAACTTACAAATAATTTAAGAACCACAAAACTTATCACATCCATTTGATCAGATGATCAACAGTTAAAAGCAACTAATGACATTAATGTAATTAAAATAAATACAAGAGACAATTTAATAACTAGAAAAGGGTATTTTAGGAACATAAAAAAATTATTTCCTATTTTACATCCATGCTTTTCTCTTTCTCATTCTTCTACTCTAATAAAAAGGTAGTTATAAAGGACACGTGGCAACACCGCATTTATTCTCACAAAAAAATTTTCGCTTCTCTCTCCTATTAAATAATTACCTTAATTATAAATAATATTATTCAAGTTTTTTTTAGATTAAAAATGGTTTTCTAATAAATTAAAAAATATCTTTTTATTGATGTTATTTCTAAAGAAACGAATTTTTATAAAATAACTTTTTTAAACATCAAACTTATTTAAAATATGAAATATATTAAATTTAGTGTTTTTAAAAGTAAATTTTTTATAACCAAAATAATTCATAATGAGAGTTATAATAAGGATATTTATAAAAATGATAATTATTTTAAACAAAAAAATTGATTTATTTTTTAAAAAAAAATTTATAAAGTTGATATCGTTGTTTTATTACTTATAGTTTTTACTCCTACGTAATTTAAATCATAATTTAAATCATATTTTATCTTAAAATATCGTTTTATAATTAAGTAAAAGTTTGTAATACACGAGTTTACTTCAAGTCGATTAATAATGTTTCCTAATCACTTCCACTCATAACACAAAAAAAATTTACGTGTTGATCAATTAGAAAAAGCAGAAGCATCACATGATCGTAGTGACATTCTACTATGAAATCGAAGGTTGTTTCACGTTAGTATTCATTTCCATAACAATTCTTCTTTTTATTTTATAATCGCACAACTTTGAATCCAAAGCTTCACATGTGCCTAGAATATTTGTTGTTTGGTTTTAAATGACATCTTCAGTGTGCAGAGATAAAAAAGTTTAAGACTCAATTGGAAATTATGGACTTAATTAAATTAGTCAAAATAACACACCACCATCGTCCATCAAAGCCCAGCCCTATGTCATTTGTAAGTTTTTTTTCTTTAAATTGTTTAAAATTACTTTTAATATATTTGTTAAAACTAAAGCTTATGTTTTTTAGTTGATTGTTTATACTAAATTATATATATATATATATATATATATATATATATATATATATATATATGTTAACACATAATGATATGTAGAAGCTATTGTTTTGTCCTTTTTTTGATTTGTTATTCAAGCCTACTAATCATAATGAATTACCTAATAACAATTATTTCTTTTTAATATTATTCATAAACTGAAGCCTGGTTTTGATTTTCTATTATTCGTGTGATATAAAATCATATTTTTTTCTTATCATACCTTTTATAAAGAAAATCATCAAATTGTTAGAGATATTATGTGGGTTTAACTTTGATTACAGGGCTTCAAAGCTCTCCAAGGAAGTTGAAACAATGAAGGGTTTACTTAAAATGTCTTTGAAATTATTCTATAGTGTTCAAGTGCTTACTTGACATTAATCAGTTAGACTTTCATATATAACAAGTTTCTTGTGGTTGGATAAATATCATTCGTAATTTAAATTATATATATGCTTATTGTTTATATACATGTACGTAATGTATTAAATATTACGATATATGATGTGAGAAATGGACTTATGAAGTTTTACATATATGTAAAATATATAATTTGTACGAAGAAAGGATAATCAGTATGGATATTTACATATATGTAAACATGCTATGAGTTTGAAAAATGGGTAATCGTCTTGAAGATTTAAATATATGAAAATAAAATATTAGTTTTGGAAAATGAATGATTGGTATGAAAATTTACACATATGTAAAAAAAACACAAGAAATAAAACATCAATTTTCGAAGATGAATGATTTATTGAAAATATGACCAACATAAAGATTTATATATATATATAAGTATTTGCAAGATCGATGAAGGGGGTCAATACAACAGTTTCACAAAGTTGGAGAGATTTAGAACACTTAACAGATCAAATAAAGAATCAGCTAAATTGAAACAATAAACACAAGTAAAAACACATTAAGAACACAAGTTGATGGTTTTCATGAATGATGTATATTGCTCTCAAATGTTTTACAAATATCACAAAGCTTAGTCCTAAGGACTGGTAGCTGAGATACTTTATACTACATCCTACAGCCGGCCATACTTTGAAGACCAGCTAGAACACTAATCTACATAACAAGATCAATGTAAAGTCAAAAGACAGATTGCCTTTTGACTAGTGACTATGACATGTCATAGCTCACATCTTTATCTATTACAAAAAGGATAAGAGTATAAAGTAGAAAGTTACAGACTTTAAAATCATAATCTACAGTTAACAAAAGTATGGACTTATCACCAACTATAGCAGCGGTAAGTGGTTCAGCTTTTTGTCAAAAGCATGTCTTCTTTGTCTTCGGAAGAAATCAGTCTTTTGGCTTCGAAATACATTGTCTTGAAGCTTCAGAAGACTTCATCTTTGGCTTTGGAAGAAATGGTCTATTGGCTTCGGAATATTTGGTACTTAATGAATGCGGGACCGGGTTATGGTGTTAACTACAATTAGTTTCACAAGAGGAGTGATCTTAGATCACTTAACTATTCAAATAGGGAACAGGAAAATTTGAAGATAAAAGGAACACAAGTAACAATAAGATAGAACTTAGAACAATAACACAAGTAATAGTTTTCAAGGATGTTTATATTGATCTCAAGTTCTATTACACGTGTTCAAAGCATGATTTAAAATACAAGGACTTGAGACTCTTTTATGCTACAACCTACAACCGTCAATACTTGGAAGGACAGTTGGAATTGACTGATCTAGACAACAAGATCAATCTGGAGTCAAAAGGTAGATTGTCTTTTGACTAGTGACTATGACATGCCATAGCTCACTGACTTTTTCTAGTACATAAAAGTCTAAAGGAACAAAAGAAGAAAATTACAGACAAAGACTTTATCTACAATTCACTAAAGCATGGAAGTTTTACCAACTCATACAAGTTGGTGAGTTATCCGAGTTGCAGCAGAAAGTTGGTCAGCTTTATCAAAAGTAGATAAGAGAAAGCATCTTTTTTCTGTCTTCCGAAGAAATCAGTCTTCACAGCAAAATGGCTTCGGAAGGCTTTGTCTTTGAAGCTTCGGAAGACTTCATCTTGGTTTCAGAAGAACTTGGCCTCTGGCTTCGGAAGTTTTTACACTTGGAATATTTTCTATTAAGTGTAAAGCTTCTGAAGTAATTTCTTCTAAACTTTTAGCTTCGAAAGACTTTACACTTAGAGTTTTAGAGAGTGTAAAGCTTTCGCAGCAAGTTCATCCTTGTTTCTTAGTGCATGTTGGAAGATCTTTGGTTTCATCAGCCTCATAATCTTCAGATAGATCCTTACAAACTCCCCCTAGGCTGATGCTACCAAAGTAGAGAGATTCTTCAGATGTTGATAGTCCTTATTAGGATCAGCAGCAAACCTCTCTTCATCATATGGTTAGGATCCTTCAGACTCTCATAGAATCTTCTCATGTCATAGAGATCATTCAAAGGAAGGGCAAGCATGTCTTGCTGAAAGTAGACACCTTGACCTCTTTGATCTCTAGTGACATACCATCTGTCTGGATTGTCAGCAAAACTCCAGGACATGATGGGTCTTCCAACTACAAGAGGCTCTACTCTGATGGGAGTTGGTTGAGCAGCCTCTTCATGCACTTCCTCAGGATGTTCTGACTCATCCTGAGGTGTAAAGGTGGATGCCTTAGTTTTCTTTTTCTTTGTAGGGGTTCTTCTGGCCATCCTTTTTCTTCTCTTTGATGATTTCAACTGAGAGGACTGGTCTTCAGTACCAGATTGTTCAGTAGTGTCCCTCTCAGTTGGGTTCTCTTCTCTCACAGGTTCAGAAGAAGAGAGAAGAGGACCCTATTGTGGATCAGAAAATGAAGTTGGCTGAGATGCAGCTCTGGGTTTAGGTTGTGTTGTCTCAGTAGGTTCAACCTTTACCTTAACTTCAGGTTGAGCTGGACTTGGTGGAGAATGTAAGTCCACAAGCTCTCCCCTTTTGATCTTCTGCTTGATCACCCTTATATGCTTATCCATTATGGATAGAGACATAGGACCAAGCCTTCTTCTGGAGAATCCATACAGCTTCAAGAAGCTCATCATCCTTTGTCTATCTTCAGACTTCTTTTGGCTTTTGTGGATGATGGCCCTTGACCTCGCAGCTTCTTTCCTTAGCTTTCTCTTAGTAGCTTTTCTTTCTTTTGTGGTTTTTTCCTCCAGCTGCTTGAGATATTCAAACTCTATGTACCCAAAGGATAAGGGAAGAAGTGCAGCTTCCTGATAGAGTCTTGTGGCACTCAAGTAGTTGATCATATTTATTCTTTTAGCTTCCCTATCTACCTGAGGTTGTTCCTGTGCCACAGTCTCTGTCTCAGGACTTTCTTGAGCTGGGGAGAGGACAGGAGCATGTTTGTAGAGCCTTTTAGTCTTATTTCTTCCTTAATCTTGAGGAGCAATACTGCATCCTCTGCCTCCTTCCTCTCCTTTGACAACTCAGTATCAACCAGCTCATTCAACTCTTCTAAGGGAAGAGAGATGAGTTCATCTATGTTGTAGTTCCTGGTCCCCAGGTAGTTTAGCCTGGCTTCCCTTAACTCATCTTCTTGAGTATTTGGCCTATGGCAGCCCAGATTGTAGCTTCAATGAAGCCTGGGAACCTACTTGAACTCTCTCCCCTCAGCTTTCTCTTTCTCTCTCTCTTCTCCTCCTCCAACTCCTCAGGAGTTAATTTTATTTTCCCTTTTTTTAACCATAGGCCTTGGTGACTCAGGGTGGAGAGAACTTTGACCTTCATTTCTTGGTTCAGCAGTCAAGCTCTGGCCAGAGAGAGGTTGTGAGACACCTTCACTAGCTGGTGCCTCACTGAGGGTACTGGATGCAGAGGGAGATCCTGTCTCAAGGTTCACAGGCTCAACCTCTGGGCCTTTAGTCAAGGTTTTCCCTTCGAAGCTAATCTCAGGGTCCACCTCAACATCCAGTTGACCAAAGATCTCACCTGCTAGCCTCTGTCTATATAATTTTCTCAATTTGAATTCCTCTAGCACCCTATTTTGAATTCGGTCTGCTAATCTCTCAGCTTATCTGTTGTGGCTTGGGTTGACAAATGCAAGATTCACCAGATTGATGCACTCATAGAAACTCAGGTGTGAGAAGTTGAAGATTTCCAGTTGACCTTGAGCTCTAGAGATCACAAGAGCTCTTCTATTGGTGTCATACCCCCATCCCATAATTGGATTCTCAGAGGGAACAGACATTGCTCTTGGAATTCCCTCCTCAAACAAGTATTGAATGAGTAAGTCTATGTTCATGACTTGAGGAGGTTGCTGAGTCTGGACAATTGCAAGAGAGGTTGGTGACTCCTCTATGTCCATACTCTGGGAGGAACACCCAGGTTCTGTGGTTGTGAGGACTTTCTCCCCGTTTTTGGTAGCATCACCTTCTTGCATAGGTGAGCTGGGGTGTCATCCATCACTTCCACAGGTTCTTGTGGACCTGGTTGAGTCCTCCTTAAGGGTCTCTCAGCTAATTGGCCCTTGAGATCGGTGATCTCAAGTTGCTGGTCATTGACCCTCTGCTACAAGATAGTCACCTGAGATTCTAGGTGAACTATCTTTGAAACTAGATAGGTGCAAGTGTTTGTCAGTTTTTGCACCCTATATTTCAGACTCCCCTCATCTTCAGTTGAAGAATCACTGGGGGATGAGAGAATCGGACCAAAGTCTTCTTCCTTATCACCAGCATAGTATTCTTGGCTGCTGGCCAGAGAAGTGTTAAGAGGCTGGGTTGCCATGGTTGAGGTCTTACTGATGTAATCACTTTCTAAAGTGAGAGCCTCTTCCATATGGATCTCCTGAACATGTTCAAGAAGACCCACCTCAATTATGGGTAGATGATGTGGGCTAGACCTGAGTGAGTCAGGAGTACTAATTTCTCCTTGAGTGTGGGAAGAAAGGAGAGAATCATTATACTCACTGAAACCTAAGTCCTCATTATTATAAAAATCATGGCTGGGAATTGGGTGGTTTAAGTCCAGCGGCTGAGGGTGGTAACTATCCCCTGAAGGTGGATCACTTGAGTGTTGAGACTCAGAGTAATGGCTTAAGGCTGTTAGGGATGTGAGCTCATCAGGCTGAGCATAAGGAATCTCAGCACTGATCATTTGAGAGATGGGAGTGGTCTGCTCCTCAGGGGAAGTGGGAGCTCGAGATTCCACTTCCTCCTGTATGGGTTATGATATGGGGACCTGCACATGCCCAGTAGCAGGTGCAGGGGTTTGTTTGGTTTTTCTTTTGTAGGTGATGGTAATTTGAGGCTGTGGGCCTGGAGTTGAGGTAGAGGGTGTGGGTTCAACACTAGCTGGTGCTGCTAGGTTGCCACCCTGAGCAATGAGCTCAAACATTTTTGGAACCAGAGCTGTTTCTACCCCGAAGAAGCCAACAATAGGCTTTCTTAGTATTTTAAAGATGTTGGGCTTTATCTATCCCAATTTAGGAGTATTATCTGTTCCCCTCAACTGTGAGCCCAGTTCACAATTGAGAATGTGCTGGACATATCGCGGGAACATGTAGTATTCTAAGGAGTCTAAATTAGCAACTAAATTTGTATAGACAAATTGAGAGTACCTGTATTTGACCCCCTGAACCATTCCATGGACTATGAAGGAGAGGTCCTCTAGAACTTGATCCCATCCTCCATGTTTGTTGGAGAGACTGTGTATGATGACATGGAGGAGGTATTTCCATTTGGATGAGACCTTCCCCTTCCTAAAGGTTTTGACTGATAAGTCACCCTCATAGCCCATCTGCTGAAAAGAATGGTTGACGGCAGCTTTTGGAAAGGACAACTCACCTTCTTCATCATCCAGCTAAAGTTGTGAGCTTATGATGGCTGGAGTGATGAAGATTGTCTTCCCCTGCACTATAGCAGATAGTGCCTTCTCCCCATCCATGGTGACCTCTTGGCAGGTCCTCCAGAATACAAGTAACTGATCCTCATAAAGAGGAGAATCAATGGTAAGGGAGGTGAAGTAGTGAGACGCAGAAAGGTATTGACAGACCTCTGAGAAATGAGGATCTTTCTCAGAGTCTAACAGAGCAACCTGATTGTGTTGTCTATGAAGGTGCATGATAAAACCCGGTTAGTTTCGTCGATCAATGTTTGCCATGAAGGAAGTTTGTTGGTGAAGAAGAAGGTTAATTTTGGGAGAATTTTAGGTCAAGAATTTGTGAAAAAAGAAAAGAGTGAGAAGAAGGGGAACCATTGAGAATATATATAGAATGGATTTAAGACAAAGTTAATACAAAAGGATAAACTTTGAAATCCAAAAGTAGGTCCCACTTCTGAAAAAAGCGCCCAAAAAGGTAGTTTTCTTGGAAGTTAAAAATCTTCAGAAGGTAATTTTTGCTTCGGAAGTTTTGAGAAAAAGCTTCCGAAGCCAATTTGGCTTCGGAAGATATTCTTAAGAAATGTGAAAATTTGCCTTCGGAAGAAAAATAATTAGAGAGTTTTTCTTCCGACACATAAATTACTTAAAAGCATATTAAGTCTTGGGAGTTTTATTCTAAAGAGAATAAATCTTTCGAGACTTAATTGCTTTCGGAAGATATTTGTCCTTCAAATACATGCAAGTACTTAAAAGCATATTTAAGCTTCCAAAGATATTCTCAAAATTTCTTTCGAAGGTAAATTTCTTATAAGTAGTTCTTGATTTGAAGACATAAATTTCTTCCGAAGGCAACTTGAAATCTTCCGAAGGAAAATATGTTTTTAAAAATTTTCAAAAATCTAAGGAATATCATTAAAATTTTTCTTCCAAAATAAACTGGGCTTATGAAGGTGATAAAATAGACAACTTAGGACACACAGGTTTTAGAAATAAAGTTGGTTTAAGTTTTTAAGAAAAAATTACTCAAAGTTAATCATCCTAATAGCTGATACAAGATATTTGGATCTCTGTTCATCAAAAGCTTTAGTGAACAGATCAGCATATTGTTCATTTGTGTTAACTTTGACTAATTTGATTAATCCCTTCTCAAAATTATCTCTAATCAAATGATACCTGATGTTGATGTGTTTGGTCCTTAAGTGCTACACAGGATTCTTTGTAATGGAGATAGCACTGTTGTTGTCTATGTGGATGGGAGTCTCTTTGAAGTTGAATCCATATTCCAACATCTTATTCTGAATCCAAAGCACTTGAGCGTAGCAACTTGCAGCAGCAATGTATTCAGCCTCAGCAATTGATGTAGAGACACAAGATTGCTTTTTGCATTGCCATGAGACAATCCTTCCATCAAGGAATTGACATCCCCCAGATGTAGACTTTGCAGTCATGTTGCAACCACCATAGTCACTATCTGTATAAGCACACAGATTGAAGTCAGAACTCTTTGAATACCAAAGGCCAAGCTTGGGAGCACCTTTGAGATATCTAATAATCCTCTTGACACCAACCAGGTGTGACATCTTGGGGTTGGCTTGATATCTTGCACAAATGCATGTGGCAAACATGATATCAGGACTGCTAGCTGTTAGGTGCATAAGAGACCCAATCATTGCCCTGTAAAGATGTTCATCCACACACTCCCCCTCAAGATCAGGTCCTAAGGAGTGGTTTCTGACTATGGGTGTCTTAGCAACCTTACATTCAGACATGTTGAATCTTGTAAGTATGTCTTGCATATACTTTGACTGACTTATGAAGATGCCATTGTCAACTTGCTTCACTTGAATTCCCAGAAAGAAATCTAGTTCTCCCATGGCACTCATTTCAAATATGTTCTTCATCAGCCTCTCAAAGTCTTTGCAGAGCTTTGGATTAGTTGACCCGAAGATAATGTCATCCACATATACTTTAACCAGCATTAAGTCACTCCCTATCCCTTTGATGAAGAGAGTTCCATCTATAGTACCCCTCTTGTAACCATGTTGGCAGAGATACTGAGATAGTGTTTCATACCACTTCCTTGGAGCTTGGTACAGCCCATAAAGAGCTTTATCAAGCTTGTAAACATAATCAGGATGATCTGGGTCTGCAAAGCAAGGTGGTTGTTTGACATACACCTCTTCATCAATCACCCCATACAGAAAAGCACACTTGACATCAAGTTGGTAGACCTTGAAATCCTTGGATGTAGCAAAAGCCAAGAATATTCTTACAGCTTCAAGTCTTACCACAGGAGCAAAAACATCTATGTAATCAATTCCCTCTTCTTGTGTGTACCCTTGAACAACTAGTCTTGCCTTGTTCTTGATGACAAGTCCTCTATCATCCTTCTTGTTCCTAAAAACCCATTTGGTTCCTATGACAATCTTCCCTTGAGGAAGAGGACATAGGTTCCAAACCTTCTATCTTCTGATTTGAAGTAGCTCTTCTTGTATAGCTTCAACCCAACTTCCATCCTTTAGAGCCTCATCAACTTTTTTTGGCTCAATATGGGACAAGAAACCAGAATGCAGACAAACATTTTGGTCATGGGTTTGTCCCCTTGTTCTTACCCTAGTCTCAACATTTTGAATGATGTTTGTAGTGGGGTGTGACTTGTGGATCCTTAGTTGAGGGATCACAGCAAGTTGATTGGACAGATCCAAATTAGAGAAATTTAGATCTGTCAATGGAGTGTCACCCACCAAATTAGATTCTGAAACATTCTCACAAGACTTGTTAAAACAGTTGGTAACTAAGTCAAGATCAAATAGCCAATCCGGACCAGAACCTTTCACACTAGGATTGTGCTCATTGAAGGTCACATTGGCTGACTCCTCAACAACTCTAGTTTTGAGATTGTATACTCTATAAGCCTTAGCTTGGGAAGAGTATCCAATAAAGTGTCCATCATCTGATTTCTCATCAAATTTGGCTACTTGATCTTTGGTATTCAAGATGGTGTAAGGACATCCAAATGACCTAAGGAAACCAATAAATGGTCTCCTTTTGTGCCACAACTCATAAGGAGTCTTACCTTGAGTCTTAACCACTAAAACTCTATTCTGCACATAGCAGGCTGTGTTAACTGCCTCTGCCCAAATGGTAATGGGCATTTTAAAGTCAGACAACATGGTTCTTGCAGCTTCAATAAGTGTTCTGTTTCTCCTCTCAGCAACCCCATTTTGTTGAGGAGTCCTGGGAGCACTATATTGTCTTGTAATACCCTTTTCATCACAAAATGTATCAAGGATTTGGTTCTTAAATTCTATTCCTTGATCACATCTTATGGTCTTGATCTTATGATCAGATTGATTCTTAATTTTCAAAATGAAATTCTTTAAGATCTCAGGGGTCTCATCCTTAGTTCTAAGGAAAAAGACCCAAGTGAATCTTGTGAAATCATATGTGATCACTAAGCAGTAAGAGGTCCTTCCTAAACTCATTACACTGGTGGGGCCAAAAAAATCAATATGTAATGGGTGTAGGGGAGTAGTGATGGAGTTCATTTCCTTTGGTTTGTGAGACACTTTGTGTTGCTTCCTTTTTAGGCAAGCAACACAGTGGTCATCACTTGTAAACTCTTTCTTTGGCATTCCAGTTACCAAATCATTCTTAATCAATTTATTCATGTTCTTAAAGTTTACATGGCATATTCTTTTATGCCAAAGAAAAGACTCATCACTATTTGCTTTAGACAAAAAGCAAGAAACTTATCCTGAGGGAGATGTTTCATGTAAATCCATCTTGTACATGTCCCTCTCCTGAGGGTTGTGAGCAGGATATGCTCTTGAGGAATGGCCACCCCTGGCTTGAGAACAATGCACTCATGCTCAGTGAAGAGTATATGGTGTTTCTAATCATAAAATTAGGATACACTCAAAAGATTGTATCCAAGCTCCTTGGTAAAGTTTACCTTCTTAATGCTGAGCTTACCATTTATGACTCTGCCCCTTCCAAAAATGTAACCACCAGAATCCCCTCCAAAAGCAACTGGTCCTTCATTAATTTTCTCAAAATTTTGAAGCAGATAACCATTGCCAGTCATGTGCCTGGAACAGCCACTATCAATAATACAAACATTCTTCTTGGTCTTTAGCTATTCCTGCATAAAAAGAGGTGATTAGTTACACTTAGAAACCCAATCCTCATTGGTCTTGGGCTTATTAAAATGATTTGAAGACAATGTAACAGTAAGTGATCCTATATTCAAGCTTTGAGGATCATTTGCTGTTGTTGATGAAGAACTTTCAGTCACATGGTCTTCCTTCATCTTCCACACCACCTTTGGAAGATTGGGCCTGACCTTCAAACCTTCAGAAGTTTTGGAGACTGGACCTTCGGAAGATCTTGCTTTCGCTGCAACAAGCTTCAGTACTTTGGAAGCATTCCTTTCTTTCGAGACCAACTTTTCTTTCTAATGAAAATTTTCACTTGTCTTCTTCATTTTGGAGCTTTCTAAGGAAACAAATTTTCCTTCCAAAGCTGTTTGTTCTCTCTTCTTCTCAGAAGTGTTCTTCTTGGTCATGTGGATGGTACTTTTGGGATTGTACTTGCAATCCTTAGCCAGATGAGAAGTACTACCACACATGACACAGTTGAGTTCCTTCCTTCTGAGAGTCTTCTTTTAAGAGTAATACTAAGTTTGATCACTTTCTTTCTCCATGTTCATCTTTACAGATGATGCAATAAGCTTTTTAGGGAGAGGCTTTCTCTTGGAGCTGGATGGTTTAGGCTGTGTAGTAGTGGTACACTGCTGGTCAGTCTTCTTCTTCTTGCTGGAATGATTTGGAACTAAACTAGAACTCCTGGTACTATTGTTCATAGTTGAGTCTTCAGTCTTTACCACTTTAAAACCTGTAGAAATAAACACTTGTTTCTACTTTGAGTCAAAAGTGGCCTTGATTTCTTGGGACTTCTTTGATCTTCTCTTAGCTCTTCTAATAAAGTTTTTTCTCTTTGACTTGGTCATTCCAAACTCTTTCCTCCCCTCAGGAGAATAGTGACCCTTCTTAGGATGATCTTCTTCACTCTTCTCAGAGTCATCCTTTACTATCTCCTCTTCATCCTCTTCAATAATAGGGTCTATGAGGGGAAGCTCATCTTCACAAGTTCCACACCTTGGAGATCTTACAGACAATAGAGTATGTGGAGGAGCTATCTCAGTAGATCCTAGTCCCTGCTTATTCTGATAACAAACTTTTGCATGTAAAGATGAGGATATTATGTTCTTGAAGGTCTCTTCTTCAAGAACACATTTTTCTGCCCTGGCTTTGCTGATCACAAGCTCAGCCTAGCATTCAGTTAACTTTGAGATGAGATCTTTGATTTGAGTCCTGTAGTTAGTGTGCTCATGCTTAAGAGTTGAAATGGTTTTCTCTAGATCTTCTATCTTAAGTTTATAATCATTTTCAGCTCTTTTAAAGTTAGCTTTTAAGATATTTAAGGACTCAAGATCAGATCTCATCTCTAAGTTATAGGACCTGTATCTATTAACTTTAGCAATGCATTCAGGAGTACAAAGATGTTCTAATACCTTGGCTTCATCATGGTCTACCATTAGTGCTTGGTTTGGAGAAGCATCCTTAACCTGAAAGCTCTAGTCAAAGCCTCCTTCTTCAACAGCAACTGCAGCTTGCTGTCTTTGCTTCTCATTCTGATGAGCTCCCTCAGTGTATTTTGGCCTGGATTGTGCTTGGCCACCATTTGACTTTGGTGCCTTGCACTCCCTGGCAAAGTGTCCCATTTGGTTACAGTTATAACACTTCACCTTGTTTTTGTCCAGCCTAAACTTTCCACTGGCTGCATTGCTGGGAAACCTTCTCCCAGTCCTCTTGTAGAACTTTTGGGCTCTATAAGTGAGTAGAGCCATCTACTGGACTATTTTCATATATTCTAGATCATCTGGATGGATACAGTCCAGGTCTTCAAAACTGAAGAGAAAGTTGCCTGAACTTTCATTAGAAGACACAAAAGCTTGTGAAGAACTTGTCTCCTAGAATGGGCTTCTAGGGATGTAGCCTTCCCTTGGTGTCTCTAGAAAGGTGATGAAAGGACCCTTTTGTGATTTGTCCGGGTAGCAGATGAGATGGTGTTGTGGTTCTCTGCAATCCCTTTCAACCACATGGAGGGCTGAACTCTGATGAGTGTTGGAGTTACCAGATGAGTTCTGCATGGTGATCTCCATCTGGTATCCACTGAGTATTCCATATAACTCAGTGAGAGTAAGAGACTTGAGGTTTTCAGTCCTCTTAATGACCACACAATAGTATGTCCATTGTCTGGGAAGAGAGGACATGAACTTCCTGACAATATCTCTATTCTCAGTGGTTACTCCAACATCAGCTAGAGTATCCACAATCTCAACATACCTGAAGTATTGTTAAGTCATGGTTTCATCTGTCTTGAAGGTGAAATTTTCAAACTGCTGCTTTAAGAGGTCCTTCTTGTTCTCTTTGGCTTCGTTGGACCCCTCATACATCAGCTTCAATGCATCCCATAGCTGTTTGGCGATCTTGCACTTCTTGAAACCTCTGTAGATGGAGTTAGGAAGAGCAGTTTGAAGGGCTATCATAGCTTTCTGATCAGCATCAATTTTCTTCTAATATTCTTCAAAAAAATCATCCCTTTCCTTTGGTATCATACCACCACCACCAGCAGCTGAAGTGGTGTATGGTACATAAGGTCCATTGACAACAGAATCCCACATCCTGGAATCTTAAGACTTGATGAAGCCTTCCATTCTTTGGCACCAAGTATCAAAATCCTCAGGAGTGATCAGTGGGGACTTTGTCATAGTTTCAGTTTCTATATCAGCCTTTGAGATAGCTGCCATTTGAAAAGTTAAGTGAGGTGTAAAACTAAGAGGATTAGAGATGGTGAGATCTTACAATCAAGAGCCTGGAATGGTCTGATACCAATTACAGGACCGGGTTAGGGTGTTAACTATAATTAGTTTCACAAGAGGAGTGATCTTAGATCACTTAACTGTTCAAATAGGGAACAGGAAACTTTGAAGATACAAGGAACACAAGTAACAATAAGACAAAACTTAGAACAATAACACAAGTAATAGTTTTCAAGGATGTTGTATATTGATCTCAAGTTCTATTGCAAGTGTTCAAAGCATGATTTAAAATACAAGAACCTGAGACTCTTTTATACTACAACCTACAACCGTCGATACTTGGAAGGATAGTTGGAATTGACTGATCTAGACAAGAAGATCAATCTGGAGTCAAAAGGCAGATTCCCTTTTGACTAGTGACTATGACATGCCATAGCTCACTGACTTTTCCTAGTACAAAAAAGTCTAAAGGAACAAAAGAAGAAAATTACAGACAAAGACTTTATATACTATTCACTAAAGCATGGAAGTTTCACCAACTCATACAAGTTGGTGAGTTATCAGAGTTGCAGCAGAAAGTTTGTCAGCTTTATATCAAAAGTAGATCAGAGAAAGCATCTTTTCTCTGTCTTCCGAAGAAATTAGTCTTCATAGCAAAATGGCTTCGGAAGACTTTGTCTTTGAGGCTTCGGAAGACTTTGTCTTTGAAGCTTCGGAAGACTTCATCTTTGGCTTCGGAAGTTTTTACACTTGGAATATTTTCTGTTAAGTGTAAAGCTTCCAAAGTAATTTCTTCTGAACTTTTGGCTTCGGAAGACTTTACACCTAGAGTTTTAGAGAGTGTAAAGCTTTCGCAGCAAGTTCATCCTTGTTCCTTAGTGCATATTGGAAGATCTTTGGTTGCATCAGCCTCATAATCTTCAGATAGATCCTTACAGTGAATTTTATTGAGTTGCATCAAATCTTTCGAAGTAAGTTTTCCTGTACTTCAGATGTGCATGCTGAGAGTTCATTGGTCGCATCAGACTCTAAGTATAAATCTTACAGTATTATATTTACACATATGTAAAACAAATAATATTAGTAAAGACAATAAATAATGAATTTGTTTCTTATACGAACTTGTTTTACATATGCGTACATTTTCGTTGCCTATTGATTTCTATGAGAAAAATATTGTCAAAGGAAAAGCTATAAAGTCATGTACAATTTCACACAGGGTAAAATTTTGATTATATTTATGTTAATTTTGCCTTTGTTATAGTTTAATATAAAAATATATATAATTTTTATTTGAAATGTTTTACATAATATTACATATATATAATTTATGATATTCGTAAAAATGTAAAGATTTGAAAGAGGAGAGAGAAAGAGAAGATATGATTGACTAATTAGTTAATTGGAAAGAGAAATAATTAATAGTTTACAATAACACCCCTAGTAATAAATTTTAAACTTTTAAAATGGAAATAAACGGAGCTCTCAAAAGAACCCGACCCTATATATATATATATATATATATATATATATATATATATATATATATATATATCTGTTATATATGTTTATATATATATATTTTATATATATGTATATGTGTATATATGTATATGTGTGTGTGTGTGTGTATATATTATATATATATATATATATAATATATATATATATATATATATATATATATATATATATAGGGTAGCGCTATCATGAGAACCACATTTTTTATGAGAACTCTAGAAACCAGTATTAGTCACACATTCAGCATCACATGCAAGTCACATGCCATTTCATCTTTTTTTTTAAAACGTGCATAGCTTTTTTCACGACATTATTTTTTCAAAAAATTTCACCATTAATTTTAGTATTTTTATTTCTTTTCAACGCGTACGATATTGATATACTTCTTTAAAAAAATATTTACTAGTTATTTACACATGTGTAAATTTGGTTATACACATATGTAATATTGGATTTACACATGTGTAAATTCGGTATTACACACGTGTAAAATGAATTTTGTAAAAAATGAGTTTTTTTATAAAAAAATTTAAAATTTTTTATAAAAGAGGGAAATGAGAGAAACAATTTTATGTTTTTATTTTTTATTTTTATGTTATATTCCGTTCTATAATTGTTTTATTATGTTTTCGTTAATTACCATTTTACCATTGAAAACTTCTGGCTCATATTGGTTCCTAAAGTTAACACAAAAAAGGGAGTTCTCATTTTAACCCTCCTTTATATATAAACATTCTCATCAAAAGGAGTTCATACATGCATCCTCTTTTATTTCTTGTAAGATTATTAAGAGGTAGATCTACCAAATCTTTTATCTTGTGCCAGGACAGCCTGAAGAGGTCATATTCTCTTACTTTAGTCTTCTCCGCACTAGCAAAAATTAAACTAAAAGAGTTGGTATAGAAATTGTAACTCTAGTGAGTGATAGGATCATGCATGTTCAAAGGAGTTACATTCAAAACGCCCTTTTCCTCATCTCTATTAGGTTCTACCTCAACCCTGCTTTCAATCTTTACTTTGGGAATAGAAGCTATATATTTGTACTTGCTAGGCATGCCTTCATATTCTTTTATGAGAGAATATATTTTCTTTAGGTTTTCTTGGTTGAATTTTAGAACCTCTAATTCATTCAAATAGAAGTGTTGAATCATGAAGGATGAAACTACCAAAACTCAGGATTTTAGTATTGGCCATCAACTGCCGAAACAGGCCAAGTGCTGAACTCAGGATTTCAACATTGGCTGTCAACTGCTAAATCAAGCCAAATGTTGAATCCACTCCCTAAGAGTATATGCTGAATGACTGCTAATCAACATACACCAAAGCAACTGCTGATCTACATATGCTGAATATCTGCTGATCACCATATGCAGATCAATTGCCAATCAGCGGTGAACTCCATGAGCTGCCGATCGACTACTACATAGAACAACCTTGTTTGTGCCACCGACTGCTGTGTTCTACCTTTTTCCGACAAAATAGTACAACAGCTGCCAACTCAAATACATAGATTACCTGTTCTACTATTGTATCTGAACATAGAATAATTTATTCTTATTGTTTAGTATAAAAGTCCTCATACTTGTATAGTATAGGCAAGCTTTCTAAGCCATTTGATTGTATCTATCAAATTGTAAACTTTGTACAAAATAGATTAATCAAGTGAACACTTAGAAAATACTTATTGTGCATTTATCTTGACTCAAAGTATTTGTGTTGTGATAGTAAATAACTAACATAGATTCCGCATTTGTTAGTTACTGATCTAAGAAGAAGTTCTTGTGTCTAAACCAACTCGATCCAACAATGGTAGCAGAGCCTTGGCTCTTGATTTGCTTGAAATCATTTTTCAACAAATCACTTGTTTCTTCTTTTGATCACTCTATCAAACACCACCTTTCCTCATATTTCTCTACCCTCTCAAAATGACTGCTGTAGCCATTTCTAGTAAACATGATTTGGAGAATGGGACTCAGACCGAACCTCCCATGTTTACTCTACTATGATACCTAGAAAATCCGAATGGAGGATTTTATAAGGAATCAAGACATAAGACTTTGGGTCTCTATTCTGAATGGACCATATGTCCCCATGGTCCAAGCTACTG
Organism: Flaveria sonorensis; assembly: GCA_025506505.1. NCBI lineage: Eukaryota > Viridiplantae > Streptophyta > Magnoliopsida > Asterales > Asteraceae > Flaveria > Flaveria sonorensis. The sequence goes on along the minus strand of CM046437.1, from coordinate 27,350,627 downwards.
GTGAAGGTGGAGCCATGATTCCTAAAAGATCCTACAAAGTACTCAGATGAAGATCTAAAGAAAATGGATGTGGATTTAAAGTCTCTGTGGCTGATCAGAATGTGTATACCTAACAACATCATGCATGGCTTCAAGAAATTCACAAATGCTTAAAAGTTATGGGAAGCTTTAAAGGCCAGATTTGAAGGAACGGAGGACAAGAAGGAAAAGAAAAGAGATCTCTTGAAACATAAGTTCTTAAGATCTCTACCAAAGATGGAGAATAATGATATTCTCAAAAGTTGAACTTCTACATATCTTTGATATGTTGAACTTCTAGACTCTATAAATAAAGCTGGAGTGAAGATGGAGAATAATGATATTCTCAGAAAGTTCTTAAGATCTCTACCGAAGACATGGACAGTCTATACTGTGTTTATCAGAAGAAATGAGAATATGAAGACAATGAGTCTTAAAGAGTTATACGACATTCTTAGTGCTTATCAAATGAAGATTGATGTAGATGAAGAATCCCTAGGTAGATCTTCAAGCTCCTCAAAGTCATCAGCTCTCATAGCCCCTATACATGAGCCTGTTCATTATCACTCCACTCTAAAATCTATCAAACTCCTATGATGACTAATCAAACACCAATGATGACCTACACTGAATCTCCAACTACTGAATCTCAATCATCACCAATTCAGCAGATGGAATGAGCCAGCCTCATTATCCTTTTCATAATCATATCCTACAAACTCTGCTTTCATTAGTGACCAAGCCAACTTCGTTAAACTCTCTGAAGAAGATCTAGAGTGTATTAATCCAGATGTCCTTGAAGAAATGGATATCAACTAACAGATAGTAATGATATCCTTTAGGGCCAAGCAATTTCAGCAGAGAATAAGAAGAAAATTCCTAAAGTAGAGAAGATCAGGATTTGGGTTTGACAAAAGCAAGGTGAAATGTTTCAACTGCAACCAACTAGGACACTTTGCCAAGGAATGCAAAGCACCAAAGTCTAACCCATCTCCTTAAAATTCATCAAACCATCAACAACACTCAATTCATCAAGGCCTTTCCTCCTCATTCAGCTAGAGAAATATAACAGCTGTAGCCTCATGAGAAGAAGTGATTGATTGGTGCTTCCAAGTGGAAGATGTCACACCCATCAACACTGCATTGATGGCTGCAAGCTCAACCTCCTTTCCTCAGGTAACATTTGACCCCTACTATACCCCTAAATGTATAGCTAAGGTTAACTTGTATAGAAATCATAATTTGGATCTCATGAAATATGTAGAATCAATCAATCTTCTTAAAACTAATATTAAGAAAACTGACCGAGCTTAAAAAGATAAAATAATTGAGCTGGAAAAGATTGTTTCATAGTTAGAACATAAAAAAACCAACTTAGAGACCCAAATTGATGATCTCTTAAGCAGATTAAAATTAGCACAAGGAAATAGCCATAGCTAAAATCTATGCTAATAAATATAATGTTCAAACTGAAAAGTATGAAAAATTATTTACATTTATTGAAAAAACCCAAAAGTTGTATCAAACCAAGACAGGTTTAGGGTATAATTCTGTGGAACCTCCAACGATAAAAACTCCCATATATACCCCTAAGCGCAACCTTGAGGTAAAGAAGCAAGTATCTGCTGAACCCATCTGTACAAATACATTTTCTGAAAGGATTGAGATGGTAGAGAAGGAGGAGAAAGATGGAAAAGTTAAGGATGTAGATGAAGAGGAGGAGAAGAAAGAAAATGAGGAGGAGGAGAAAAAGGAGGAGAATGATAGAAGCAAAGAAGTTCTGAAGGCAAAATCAAAGCAGGATGTGATTAAGAAGATAAAATTTGTAAAAGAAAAGTGATCGTCTGAATCACATCAGCCATCTGTCGAGTCAGATTCTTCTACCAAGATAAAGCTTCACTCAAAGCACAACTGCAACAAGAAGAACCACACCAGATGTTTCTCTACTAGAACCTCAGACTCTTCAGAAATGAGACCCCGGCCATATATTCAAAAGTCCATTTTTGAAGCAGTTGAAATTCACAACAAAAGGTTCCCAAAGAAAAAGATAGACTTGTCCACCTATGCTGATCAAAAGAAACACAAGAAGGTGAGTGGAACAAAGGGAGGGTAGACTGAGAAAATGAAGAAGGAGCTATAAGAGGTCAGGCAGATGCTAAAGTCAGCAAAGCAGAAGATAAAAATCAAATGCCTAATGTGTGAGGAAGACAGTCACTTTGCAAAATACTGTCAATACAATTCTCTAGCCCTCTCCTTCAAACATTCCAACACCTCAAAGAAGTCTGCAACTACCAAACGTCCATCAAAAGAACATATTCAATAGAAAATTCACTCAAGTGCCAAAATCAAAAAAAATTCAACACCCATGAATGATCTGTCGAATAAGTCAGCAGTTACAGATCAAGAAAAAGAAGAAGTTGGAGAACCCTTCACCATCTCCAAAAGCTTTAAAGGGTCATAATAAAACGGAAGATGTCAAAGAATCAGGCAAAGCCAAACACGAAGCATGGAAACCAAAAACATTAGCGGAATCCTTAGTTGACCCAAAACCAACTCTCACCCCCCTTAGCAGTTACCATTGACTAAAAATTGCTAAAAACTAGCAGACTCATGACTAAACAAGCTTGGGTCCCCATTCATCATTAACCAAATTGTTTGTGTGCAAGATCATCCACAGGCCAAAACTAACTTGTCGATTGTGGATAGTGGATGCTCCAAGCACATGATAGGTGACAGATTATGCCTGCTAAATCTAGGACTATTTGACGGTGGATTTGTTGCTTTTGGATGTGATACAAAAGGAGGATACATTACTGGCAGACAGTCAGTAATGGCAAGGTAAGTTTTGATAAGGTGAATTATGTGAAAGAGTTAAATTATAATCTACTGAGTGGTATCAGTTGTGTGACCAAAAGCATAACACTCTTTTTATAGAGCATGAATGTATTTTTTTATCTCTTGGGTTTGAAATTCCAAATGATAAAATAGTTTTAAGAGCTCCAAGAAAAGACAATATGAACATACTCAACATGCAGAATGCATCACCTTCAGGAAATGTATCTTGTTTCGTTTCCTAAGTTTCCTTGAATGAATCCTTTCTTTGGCACAGAAGATTGGACATGTGAATCTCAAAAAACATTAACAAACTAGTTCGGAATGGGTTAGTCACTGGACTACTGAATAAGGAGTTCACATATGCTGACCACTGTGTTGCTTGTCAAAAGGGAAAGCAACATAAATCTTCTCATAAGTTCAAAGAAATAAATTCAGTCACAACTCCTTTACACCTTGTTCACATGGACTTGATTGGGCCAACAGGTGTAAAGAGTTTGGGTTGAAAATCACATTTCTTGGTAATAATAGATGATTTTACAAGATTTACTTGGTTTTTTTTTCAAAACTAAAGATAAAAGTGCTGAGATTTTAAAATCATTTATTATCAAAATTGAGAATCAAATTGATCAAAAGGTTAAAATAATCAAATGTGATCAGGGAACTAAATTCAAAAACCACACCGTTGATTCTTTTTGTGAATCCAAAGGTATTTCTAGGCAATATAGTGATCCTAGAACTCCTTAGCAAAACGAAGTTGCTGAGAGGAGAAATAGAACACTCATTGAAGCTGCAAGGACCATGTTATCTGACTCCAAACATCCTATAATATTCTGGGCTGAAGCAGTCAGCACTGTGTGCTATGTTCATAACAGAGTGTTGATAGTCAAGACATATAGAAAAACCTCTTATGAATTATGGTACAAGAGAAGACCATTCATAGGATTCCTCAGACCTTTTGGTTATCCATGCACCCTACTTAATCCCAAAGATCATCTATCTAAATTTGCTGAGAAATCAGTAGAAGGATTCTTTGTTGGATACTCATCAGAGGCTAAGACTTACAAGGTATAAAACAAAGTTGACCATACTATTAAGGAATCTGAAAATGTCATATTTAATGAAAATTCCTTAAATAGCGTTGAAAACATTTCAAGTTAGATGTTTGATCTAAATGGATTCACAAATGCATTTAATCATTTGATTGAGAATATTTCAAGAGACTCCCTTAACAGGTCAGCAGATATACAAACCATAAGTACTGAAGATCACAGGGTAGATCTACCACAAAGACCCAATCCATCAAGTCATCTGCTGAGACAGTTTAACAATATTCAATACCATAACCAATGTGGATCATCCATCACATGCTTATTATGACTCCTCAGATGAAGAGTCTCATGATCATTATGGTACTAGACAATCTCCTAAAAATGATCCAAGTATGAAAAGTGCGGAAGACTATTCGGTAAGAACCGGTAAACACATCTGCTGAATTTCCTGAAACAAACTTCTCCAATTTAGATCTTTCTCAACAACTCCAAGTAATCCCAAGACAAGAAATTCATAAAGAGCATTCAGTTGAGAATGTCATTGGCAATGTAGAAGTGGGTGTCAAGACAAGAAGCAAGGTGAATGAAGCAAACATCTATTTGTTTTCATGCTTCATTTCATAACTAGAACCAAAGAAAGTTGATGAGGCTTTAAGAGATAAGAGTTGGGTAGGTGCACTTCCAAAAGGGAAGATTGCAATAGGAACCAAATGGGTTTTTAGGAACAAGAAAGATGATAGAGGTAGAGTTATCAAGAATAAAGCCAGACTTGTGATACAAGGGTACACACAAGAAGAAGGGATTGATTATAATGAAGTTTTTGCTCCTGTGGCCAGGCTTGAAGCAATTAGAATTTTTCTAGCATTTGCAGCCTCCAAAGACTTCAAGGTGTTCTAGATGGATGTCAAGAGTGCATTTCTCTATGGTGAGAATGATGAAGAAGTTTATGTCTACTAACCTCTAGGGTTTGTAGATCCTAAATATCTAGATTATGTATGTAAACATGATAAAGCCTTTTATGGTCTTCATCAAACACCCAGGAAATGGTATGAGACACTCTCTACCTTTCTCCTAAAAATGGATACATAAGGGGATCCATAGATAAAACTCTCCTCATCAAGAAAGTTGATTTGGATATTATCCTTATACAAGTGTATGTTAATGATATCATCTTTGGTTCTACAAATGAGAGCTTGTGCAAAGCCTTTAAAAGTCTCATGAAGTCAAAATTTGAGATGAGTTCAATGGGAGAACTCACTTTCTTTCTAGGGCTTCAAGTAAAACAAACCTCTAAGGCATCTTTATAAATCAATCTAAGTATGTTCAGGACATCTTAGTAAGATTTTAAGCTACTGTTGCTAAGGCTACTAAAACCCTAATGTCAAAGACTTGTTCAATAACTCCAAATCTTATGGGGGAAGCAGTTGATCAGTAGCAGTACAAAGCCATCATTGGATCACTCATGTATCTCACAGCCAGTAGACCAGATATCATGTTTTTCACATGCCTATGTTAAAGATTCTAAGCTGCTCTAAAGGTGTCACATCTAATAGCTGCCAAGTGATTTCTGAATATCTCAAAGGGGAACCTAAGTTAGGATTATGGTACCCTAAGAGTGTTGACTTCAATCTCCATGGATATATAGGTAATGACTATAGGGGATGCAACATCAACAAAAAGTCCACCTCAGGAAGATGTCAATATCTAGGGGGAAAACTAGTTTTATGTCAATGCTAGAAGCAAACTTGTGTCTCTATATCAACTGCTGAAGCAGAATACATTGCTGCATTAAGTTTTTGTGCTCAAGTGTTATGGATCCAAACTCAACTAAGAGATTATGGGGTAACTTTAATGAATACTCCAATTCATATTGATAACAACAGTGACATCTTCATCACCAACAATCCTATTTAGCATTCAAAGATAAAGCATATTAACATTAGGTATTATTTCATTAGAGATTATGCAGACTAGAAAATCATTAAATTAATTAAAGTTCATTCAAATGAACAATATGCAAACATATTCATAAAAGCTTTTGTTGAATCTGGATTTAAATATCTTGTGTCTGCTATTAGGTTGGTGAATTTTAAATAATTAAATGATTTAAATTAATGATATTTGAGAATCTTGTAAGGAAATTATTTTTTTGATAAAATGGGAAAAACTGCATATCTGCTGAAAATTGTAAATCAGCAGATAAATAGGTATCTGCCGAATTTCAGCAGATATCTGAATATCTGTCGAATTAAGCAAGTCAGCAGATAACTATGCAAAGCAGGTATCTGCCGGATGGGAAGATTTGGCAGATAAGATGAATTTAGCATATGTTTTTGAAAAAGATCTTGTAGGTCCCACTTTCATATTCTGATACATAGTGGCACCGGATTAGTTATGTGAAATAACTGTTTCATCATCTCATGCCGTCGAGTTTACAGTTACAATGGTAAAACATTTTAAAATTCAGTTTTTTATTATCTATAACTATTAAAATCGGAGGTTTCCCACCATTATCATCTTCAATCTTCCACACAAAGCAAACCATCAAACCTTCAATCTCTTAAAGTGTACCCAAAGTCAACTCATCAAAATCTTTCCACTTCATTCAGCCAAAGAAAAATACAGTAGCTATAGCCTCAGGAGAAGAGGTGATTGACTAGAGCTTCCAAGTGGTTGATGTTACTCCCATCATAATGCATTAATGGCTAGAAGCTTAACCTTCGCACCTTAGGATCATCCGCATGCCAAAACTAACCTATGGATTGTTGATAATGGATGCTCCCAAAAAATGACAGGTGACATATCATGCCTATTAAATCTAGAAGCATATAATGATGGATTTGTTGCCTTTGGAAGTGATACAAAAGGTGGATACATTATTGGCAGGGGCACAGTCGGCAATGGCAAGGTGAGCTTTGACAAGGTGAACTATGTGAAAGAGTTAAATTATAATTTGCTGAGTTTGTCTCAGTTGTGTGACCAAAAAACATAACGCTCTTTTCATAAAGCATGAATGTATTTTTCTCTCTCTTAGTTTTGAAATTCCAAATGATAAAATACTTTTAAGAGCTCTCAGGAAGGACAATATATACATACTTAACATGCAGAATGCATCACCTTCAAGAAATGTATCATGTTTCATTTCCAAAGTTTCTCTCGAAGAGTCCTCCCTTTGACACAGAAGATTGGCACATGTAAACCTCAAAAACATGAATAAACTAGTTCGAAATGGGTTAGTCACAGGACTACCAAACAAAGAGTTCGCATGTGCTGACCACTGTGTTGCCTGTCAAAAGGGAAAGGAACACAAATCTTCTCATAAGTCCAAAGAATAAATTCAGTCATAACTCCTCTACATTTGTTACACATGGACTTATTTGGGCCAACAGGTTTAAAGAGGTTGAGAAGAAAATCATATTGCTTGGTAATAATAGATGATTTTACAATATTTACTTGGGTTTTGTATTTAGCAAGTAAAGATGAAACTGCAGAGATTTTAAAATCATTTATTGTTAAAATAGAGAACCAAATTGATCAAAAGGTTAAAATAATTAGATGTGATAAGGGAACTGAATTCAAAAACCACTCCTTTGATCGTTTTATGAATCCAAAGGTATTACAAGTCAATATAGTGCTCCTAGAACTCCTAGCAAAACGGAGTTGCTAAAAGAAGAAATAGGAGACTTATTGAGGCTGCAAGGACCATACTATCTGATTCAAAACTTCCTATAACATTCTGGGCTGAAGCAATCAGCACTACGTGCTATGTTTAGAATAAGGGTGTTAGTAGTCAAGATACACGACAAACTACTTATGAATTATGCCATAAGAGAAGACCATTCATATGGTTCCTCAGACCCTTTGGATGTCCACACACTCTTCTTAATACCAAAGTTCATTTATCCATGTTTGTTGAGAAATCAGTAGATGGGTTCTTTGTAGGGTACTCATCATAAGCTAAGGCTTATCGAGTATATTAAAAAGTTGATCACACTATTAAGGAATCTGAAAATGTCATATTTAATGAAAATTCCTCAAATAGTATTGGAAATACCCCAAGTTGGATGTTTGATCTAAATGGATTCAGAAATGCATTTAACCATTTCATTAAGAATGTTTTAGGAGACCCTCTCAATAGGTTAGCAGACATACAAGTACCAAGTACTTAAGACCACAAGGTAGATCTACCATAGGGGCTCAGTCACAATAGTTCATCTGCTGATATAGATCAACCAAATTCAGCAGAAGCAGATGCTAGTACCATAAACAATGTGGATCATCCATCACTTGATCATTATGACTCATCAAATAAAAAGTCTCATGATCTATCTTAAGAACTCCAAGTTATCCCAAGACTAAGAACTCATAAAGTGCATCCAGTTGAAAATGTCATTGGCAATGTATATGCGGGTGTCAAGATAAGAAACAGGGTGAATGAAGCAAACATCTGTTTGTTTTCATGCTTCCTTTCTCAACTAGAACCAAGGAAAGTTAATGAAGCCTTAAGAGATAATAGCTGGGTAGATGCTATGCAAGAGGAGCTTCTTCAATTTCGTTAAGGGAAGACTGTAATAGGGACCGAATGGGTTTTCAGAAACAAAAAGGATGACAGAGGCATTGTTATCAAGAACAAAGCTAGACTTGTGGTAGGAGGGTACACGCAAGAAGAAGGGATTAATTATGATTAAGTCTTTGCTCCTGTGGCTAGGCTTGAAGCAATTAGAAATTTTCTAGTATTTGTTGCCTCCAAAGACTTCAAGGTGTTTCAAGTGGATGTCAAGAGTTCATTCCTCTATGGTGAAATTGATAAAGAAGTTTATGTTTGCCAACCTCCTAGCTTTGAAGATCCCAAGTATCCACATCATGTATACAAACTTGATAAAGTCCTTTATGGTCTTCATAAAGATCCAAAGAAATAGTATGAGACACTCCTTACATTTCTCCTGAAGAATAGATACACCATAGGATCCATAGATAAAATTCTCTTCATCAAGAAGGTTGATTTGGATATCATTTTGTTACAAGTATATGTAGATGATATCATCTTTGGGATTACAAATAAGAGCTTGTGCCTTCCTTTGAAAGTCTCATGAAGTCAAAGTGTAAGATGAGTTTAACGGGAGAGCTCACTTTCTTCCTAGGGCTGCAAGTAAAACAAACCTCTGATGGCATTTTCATAAATCAATCTAAGTATGTTCAAGACATCTTAGTAAGATTTCAAGCTATTGATGCCAAGGCTGCAAAAACCCTAATGTTAAAGAGATGTTCAAGATTCCAAGCTGCTCCAAAGGTGTCACATCTAATGGCTGCCAAGAGAATTCTAAATTATCTCAAACGGGAACCTAAGTTAGGATTATGGTACTATAAAAGTGATGACTTCAATCTCTATGGTTATACAGATAGTGACTATGGGGGAATAACATCAATAAGAAGTCTACCTCAGGAAGATGTCAATTTCTAGGGGGAAGACTGGTTTCATGGAAATGCAAGAAGCAAACCTGCGTTTCCACTTCAACTGCTGAAGCAGAGTACATTCTTGTATCAAGTTGTTGTTCTCAGGTGCCGTGGATCCAAACTCAACTTAAAGATTATGGAGTAACCTTCATGAGCACTCCAATCCATATTGACAACAACAGTGTCATCTCTATCACCAATAATCCTATTCAGCATTCAAAGACAAATCATAATGACATCAAGTATCATTTCATTAGAGATTGTGCAAAAAAGAAAATCATTAAACTAATTAAAGTCCATACAAATGAAGAATATGTAGATTTATTCATAAATGCTTTTGATGAAACTAGATTTAAATATCCTCTCTCTGCTATTGAGATGATGAACTTTGAATAATTAAAAGATTTAATTAATGATATATGATAATATTGTAAAGAAATGCTGCTTTTGATAAAATGGGTAAAACTGTGTATCTGCCAAAGTTTGCAAATCCACTGACAAATGGGTATCTGCCGAATATTAGTAGACAATTGGTTATCTGTTGAATTATACAAATCAGCAGATAACGGGGTAAAACGGGGTATATGTTGAATGGTGCGATTCAGTAGATAGGATGATTTTGGCACATGTATTTTGAAAAAGATCTGGTAGGTCCCACTTTCATCTTCCGATACGTAGTGGCGCTGGAGAAGTTTTCCTGGAAAGACTGTTTCATCATCACTAGCTGTTAATTATATAATTATAGTAGGAAAACATTTTAAAAAATTCACATTTTTATATATTATCCAAAACTGTTAAAATCTAAAGTTTTCCCACCATTGTCATCTTCAATCGTCTTCATAAAGCAAACCCTTAAACCTTCAATCTCTTAAGCCCTACCTAAATCAATCAACTTCCAATGGCTGCTTAAACTTAAACCCTAGATTTCAGACATAATCATAACATCACCACATCACTTCAACCCATTGGTGATCCGGTCTATGATCATGTACTTCAATTTCTACGCAATAGCGATTATGCTTTTGTAATTATTATAGACCCGGTTATATGTGAGACTCATATTCAGGAATTCTGGCACACATGTTCCATTCGACGAGAATGTGGAACAAAGGTCCTTATCGTAATGGTACAAGCACTGAAGGTCACCATTTCATGCTTCAAAATTTGTCAATATCTGAAGTTGAACAACGCAAACGGTGAATCTTCTTTCTGCAAAGAAGTGGTGAGTGTCACTTTCAAGGAGATGGGGTATGAAGAACCCTCCTAACGTCCACCTTCTCCAAATCTCAGGTATAACATAACTGAAGAATCATTATTCATATCTTCCTTTACTGCTCATCAAACAAGTCGGGAGAAGGGGATCAAGTACCATTAGATTTAGCAGGGGCTATCCATGGTCTGGTCAAACAGTAATGTTATGATTTTTCAAACTTCATTTGTCAATACTTGTGTAAAAATGTAACTGCTGCTGCAAAATTTAAGTTTTTAATGTACGCAAGATTCATTCAACTGGTTTTACAAGAAGAATTGGGTGATAAACTTAAAATTGAAGAAGTGGTCCATACATTAGGAACTTTAAACAAAGCAATATCTTCAAAGTTCAAGGCCACACAAAAATCTTTTTCTGGAAAGGTAACTCCCGTGTTCGCACACATGCTTTTGGTTATTGAGCCTCAGGGTGACAACATGGTAACACCTACCACTTCTAATACTACATCCTCTACATCAAAGCCAAAATCATAGAAACAAGGGTCCTAGTTAAGTCAAAGGTGTCAGCCATACCTAAACAAGAATCAAAAAAGAAGGTTTCTCTTCCTTTTTCTAAGCAGACCAAACCCAAGCCATAAGCCCTTAATCGGAGTCCTAACACTCCATTGAGCAAACCAAAAGGGATACCCACATCACTGAGACAACTTCTAAAGAAGAAGTCTCATTAGGAACTGGTTCACATCCCAAGCCATTAGACTTAGCTCCATAATATCCCATACATATGTCTACTACCCAGGATGATGATGTCCCTACTCTATTTCAGCCTGATCCACTGTCTCCCCTTTTCCATACAATACAGACAGTAGGGACTAATATGCCTGTAGAAGCATCTTACCCATATCCTTTATCCCAAAAGATTGATCCTAGGGAAGAAAGGATCAATGTAGAAGAGGTTGTCTCTACTGCTGATCCATTAACTGAACAACAGGACAAAGAGAACATCCTAAGACCTTAACCATGGAAACTCACTTTGAGAATGTCTCCTTGGGGTCATTCCTTGAGGAGAGAAATATAGGCCGCTAAGAAACCACATCTGGTGGTAAGGGTGTAGAGGCTCGGTGTAGGACCTCATCTCCCAAGGATTCCACATCTGTGGATGAGGGAAGCATACAACAAATACATGAATTGACAGTCTATAACCTTGAGCTTGCTCAAAAACTGAATGCCTTACAAGCTATAAAAAATGCAGGGCTTTAAGGTTATGTTTGAGCCATAGTTCTCGAGTTTGAGAACTATCTGCTGAAGTCTTTGGCAAATAGAGTATCAGAGGTGGAAGCACAACTTAGAACTCTACAATAACAAGTTGTAAGAGTTACCATCCTAGAAGAACAACTTATAACTCTTCAGCAAGTTGCAGCAAAGGCAATGGATCTTGAACACAAAATGGAACAACTTTGAGAAATCGGTGACCATCACAATCAATCATCCTGAGTCTTCAACTCTCAGCACCATAAGAACCTTTGGATGTGCGTTCCTCCACCCACTTGGTGTTATCTAGAATATCAGATGATGCTACCAAAAAGGGGGAAGATGAGCCCAAAGAAGCTGAAGATATTCTTTAGAGATTGGCTAGCCAAGTTGTACATGCTGTATACTCAATCGTTTTCTCTTCCAAATGGGCTTACCAATATGAGCATCTATCAAAAGCTGAAGGCAAAATGAATGAGCTTCTTGATAGGTATGGATATGATAGCTCGAAAGAGAAGGAGATAGAATCCAGGAGGGTGATAAAAAGGATGAACCAAAAGGTTCAACTTGCGAAGAGGAGAATGGTGATGATGAAAAGATCCAACATTTCTCCCTTGCTCCCTCTTAAAAGAAAGAGATCTGATGAGAAATCATCAAAGAGAGAGCTTGTGCTAGGACTTGAAGCCTCTCCCAAGGTATATACTGAAGAAGAAGCACCATTATTAAAAATGTTGTTAGAAGCTACAGAAGTACTGAACAAATTAGCAACTGATGCAACTGCTGAAAGCACTAGGCAAGATGATGCTTCAACAAAGGAATCCTTAGAAAAAATAGTGGTTTACACAAGAGGTACCTAGACCATGGAAGATAACATGGAAAGATATATGGTGACTCTTTAAGCTAAACCTACCCAACTTTATAATCAACAAATGGACACACCTGAGTCTGAACTCAGAAAATCAGCTGACGTGATATTTGGTCAACCGAAGGTTAAAACTGAAACCCCAGTTAACTGTGAGGTGAATGTGGAAATTGATGGCCTAAAAGTCACTAAGGATGTTGAGAGAGCTCAAACAATTACCGATGATCCCAAGTCAGCTAGTGAGGCAACAGGTGTAACCATTAGACCTTTAGTAGTCAAACTTACTGCAATCTCTACCTCTGACAAAGGTAAGAGACCTATGACTGCTGAAGAGGAAATTGAAGTTGAGTCATAGAATTCGAAGGCCAGATTTCTGATGACTAAGAAGGTAGAGTTGTTCCCATACAAGGTTGAAGAAGAAGTTATGGAATTGAAGGCAGGCAGAGCTCTAGAATCTTCTGTTAAGAAGAATGTCATTGCATTGATCAAAAGTGCAAAGGAATCGAGAGCTGCAAGAACTACAACAAAATAATTGAACCATGGTGGTGAACCAAGCAGAACAACATCTAAGGCTCCACGTTAATCAATGGCCAAAGTTGTCAAAAGGGTGCCATCTAAGTCATCCTAGCCATCTGCCGAAAGCACACAAAGGACAACCACTCAGCAGGCTTTAGCAACCACAACTGCCAATCCAAACCCATGATCTCCACTAAGAAGAGAGAAAAGAAGAATCAAGAAAAATGTCTTCTTGCAGCTCAACTTGAGTTGAAGCAATTCAAATTTTAATGAGGTCATGGAATGGAGCACTTCTAATATAAAATCCAAATTGATAGTTGCAACTCATGCTGAGATGGAGAAAACAGCTGAGTTTGCTAAAAGAAAGAGTGTTGAATCAGAGAAGAAACTAGGAAAAATGAGTCAACAAGAGTTCAGGGACAAACAACCAATGAAGATGTTCCTCAAGCATTATGGTTTCTCTGGTAGACAAGTAGGACCAATAAGTATGTCTACTCTTGATCTGAATATCAAAGGAATCAAACAAAAGGTTGCAGCCGGAGAGCTCCCAAAGTTTAAAGAAGCCAAAGAGCAATAGGAAAGACAACATACCAAAACAAAGATTGTGACTCAAAGGTCTTCCCATCTGCCAACTGAGCCTTCAGCATCCCCTGACTCTAAATCAACAATCTCTAATAATAGTCAGCCCATCTCCTCAATCCTTTCAAAGAAGAAGATAGCACCAAAGAAAGTTGTAAAAGCAAGGATAGTTGATCCGAAAGTAGAGGAGAAGATAGTCAAAGGAACAAAGGTGTTAGTTATTGGGTATCTTGCTTAGATGAAGAAATTTGTTATCAAAAGGGCAAATGGAGAGATCTTATACTATGATCATGAAAATGAGGTACTTGATATGCCCCTTGATATTCTAGAGCAAATTGCTAAGTACTTCAGCATCTTTGGATGTAAAAATGACAAATCCAAAGTGCTGCTATATAAAGGACTGACCTTAGTCAAAGCTGATGCTTATGAAGAGATTTCTAAAACTCCACTATCAGCATATGATCCCATTGAGGAGTGGGAACATGATCAAAAGATGAATACCTACTTCATAACCATATCAGCAGCTGGAAGAATGGCTTACTTAAGGAACCAACTGGTATGTTTGAACAGGTTTGAAATAGCTAATTTAACCAGGCTAAGACTAAGAAATCCAAGCAATGATTTTGAGGCAAGGGAAGTTGAAAAATTACTAATGAGGATCTACAAATCTCATCTAGAAAGATCACGCTAAGCTTCCGAACAAAGAAAGAAGAAACTAGAGTTTGAAGCAGCTGAAACCACTCCATCTGCCAAACCCAGCAACCAACCACAGTCACCTCCTACTACTTCTCCACCTGCTCAAGCTACTAAGTAGGGTTCACCACCAGTCCAACAAGCTTCTGAAATAGCTAAATCTCCTTCCTAAAACCAATCTACTGATTTAACAGATATAGTGATCATCACCAATGTTACTAACAGAATAAGATATGGCTTAGATCATCCAGAGCAAGAAGAAGAACTCTTAGAATCTAAGGAGGAAGAAGACTCAGAAGATGATGATACAACGATCATCAAATGGGATTATGATTTGAAAGCTGAGAGTTACTTCATAGAAAGAAAGACAAGTCAAAGTCTTTCTTTCTATTTGAGCTGGAAGTTTTGAAGCTCAACCTTAAGGACTTAAAGAGAATGTACAAGTATATCTACGAATACGAAGGCATGTAGAAAAGTACAAATTCATGGTTGTCATTTTGAGAATAAAATTTGGAAACAAGGCTAAGTAAGGGAAAGAAGAAGAAGTTCTGCATGTGAGCCCCTTGAGCATTCATGACCCAATTACACATTGGAGTTACAATTACTCAACTAACACCTTTAGCCTCACATATGCTGGTGCTGACAAAGTTGAAGTCAAAACATGAAGACTACCTCTTGACAACCCCTCAAGAGATAGAAGAGGATACATGTATGAACTACTCCTAATCTGAATACTAGAAGGTTGAAGAAAAAGTTTTGGTAGCATCATCCTAGGATGAATTTGTTGATCTATGAAGAGGATGAAGCTATCAAAAACTTAGAAATTCAGCACTAGCTGCTAGCTACCAAATTCTGTCAAGTACTGAACCATTTGTCAAATCACATATGTTGAATCTCTGCCGATCAGTATATGCTGAGCAACTACCGATCCACATTCTACTGAAGAGCTACCGATCGACAGCCGCTGATCAGCACTGAATTCTATGAGCTGCTGGTCAAATGATACACAAGACAAGACACATCTGTACTGACGGCTGTTGTGTTCTACCTTTTGTAGAGAACATAATACTGAAGCTGCCTAACCTTGATGTGTTGATTGTTTGTCTTGCTATACATTCTGAATATCTACTTGGTTTATCTGCTGATTGTATCATTTGTACTCAAATGATTAATCAAGTGAATACTTTGAAAGAACAACTTTGCATTTATCTTTCCTCAAAGTATTTATGTTTTGTTAGTAAGTAGTTAACTTAGATTTCGTATTTGTTAGCCACTGATCAAAGGAGAAGTTCTTGTTAATCTAACACCATCTGATCCAACAGTGAGTTCTCCTATTGAGCTGATTTCAAACTTTGACTTCATCAGTTGCTCCAAAGTCTTTACACAGTCTCTCATTTATAAATCCAAATATAATATTATCTACATATACCTATACCAACATGATATCCTTTCCAACGTTCTTTATGAATATTGTATGAAACCCCTGGCGTATCCATTTCTTACGAGAAAGGTAGAAGGAGTCTTATATCATTTTCTTGGAGCTTTATGAAGCCCATATAGAACTTTATCATGTTTGCATACATAATATGGGAACTATGGATCTTCAAAACAATGACGGTTGACACATATAAACTAATTCATCTATCTCTCTATAAAGAAATGCATTTTTCATATTCATTTGAAAAGCTTTAAAGTTTTTAGAGGCAGCAAAAGCAAGAACAATTCTTATTGCCTCAAGTCTTCCTACTAGAGCAAAAACATCATCGTAGTCAATCCATTCTTCTTGTGTGTACCCTTGTACCATAAGTCTTGTTTTGTTTTTTTATCACATTTCCTCTATCATCCTTTTTGTTCCTAAACACCCACTTGGTTCATATAATAGTCTTATCTTTCGGAAGTGCACATAGTTTCTATACCTTCTGTCTCTCAAACTAGAGAAACTCTTCTTGGATGGCTTCTACCTAGCAGTTTTTGTCTCAGTGCTTCATCCATATTCTTTGGTTTCAGTTGAGACAAAAAGCATGAGAACAAACTAAAGTTTTGCTCATGTGCTCTACTTCTTGTCTTGACACCAGCATTAACATTATGGTGACATTCTCGACTAGATGCTCTTTATGAGTTCGTAGTCTTTGATCACTTGGAGTTGTTAAGATAAATCCAAATTGGTAAAGTTTATTTCATGTGGATAAGTAGATGATTGAATTTTAGCAGATGGGTGAGCCGCTAAAGTATCTCCATCTTCAGTAGTTGCATTACTTATTTCTCTTTCAGTATGTTGCTCAGTACCCATATGTTTATTCATATGAGACTCCTTATTTGATGATTCATCATGATTGTTTGAAGGTTTATAGATCACATTTATGGTGCTGGTGCATGCATCTATTGACTGTAATTGAGTGTGATCAGCAGTTGATCATCTTTGACTGGAAGTACGTGGAAGATCTACTATATAATCTTCAATACTTGTAGTTTGAGTATATGCTGATCTTTTGACTGAATCTCTTGAAACATTCTTAAGTAAATGGTTAAAAGCATTTGTAAATCCATTAAGGTCAAACATCCAACTCGGGGTACTGTCGACACTATTTGAGAAATTTTCATTAAATATTACATTTTCAGATTCTTTAATGGTGTGTTCAACTCTATTGTATATCCTGTAAGCCTTAGCTTGTGAGGAATATCCTATGAAGTAACCATTTACTGATTTCTCAGCAAATTTAAAAGATCATTTTAGGTATTAAGGAGAGTGCAAGGGCATCCAAAAGGTCTTAAAAACCCTATGAATGGTCTTCTATTTTGCCACAGCCCATACGAGGTTTTCCTATGTGTCTTAACTATAAACAGTCTGTTTTGAACATAGCATGTAGTGCTAACTGCTTCAGCCCAGAATGTTATAGGAACTTTGAAGTTAGATAACATGGTCTTTGCGGCTTCAATAAGTATCTTATTTTTCCTTTCAGCAACTTTATTTTGTTGAGGAGTTTTAGAAGCATCATATTTTTTTGCAACACCTTTGGATTCATAAAAGAAATCAAGAGTGCGGCTTTTGAAATCTGTACCCTGATCACATATAATATTTTAAACTTTTCGTCAATTTGGTTCTCAATTTTGATAATAAATGACTTTATAGTTGTAGCGGTTCATCTTTAGTTTCTTTAAAGAAAAACCAAGTGAATCTTATAAAATCATCTATTATTACCAAGCAGTATGATTTTCTTTGTAAACTCTTTACACCTATTGGATCAAATAAATCCATGTGAAAGAAGTGTAAAGGAGTAGCGACTTAATTAATTCTATAGATTTATGAGGAGATCTGTGTTGCTTTCTCTTTTGACAAGCAACATAGTGATCAACACATACAAACTCTTTGTTCTATAGTCTTGTGACTAAACCATTTTTCACTAATTTTTTTCATGTTTTTGAGATTTAGATGTGCTAATCTTCTATTCCAGAGATATGATTCGTTAATTGAATCTTTGCACATGAAACATGATACATTCCCTGTAGGTGATGCATTCTGCATGTACGTATTATCTTTCCTAGGGGTTCTTAAAAGTATTTTATCCTTTTGGAATAATAAAACCATGAGAGAGTATAATACATTCATGATTTGTGAAGAGTGTATTGTGTTTTTTATCACATAACTAAGATACACTTAACAGATTATAGTTCAACGCTTTCACATAATTTACCTTATTAATGCTTACCTTCCCATTACTGATTATACCTCTTCCAGTGATGTATGATACTCTTGAATCACTTCCAAAAACAAAAGATCCACCATCATATGGTTCAAGGTTCAACATGCATGTCTATCACCTGTCATGTGCCCAGAGCATCCCTTATCCACAATACACAAGTTATCTTTGATCTATAGATGTTCCTACACATAAACAAATGGATTAGTGATGAATGGAGACCTAAGCTTGTTTAGTCTTGGATCTTTCATATTTCAGCATTTGATTCTTAAATTTAAATGTTGTTTGTTTAATTTTAAGTTTTGGGTCAAGTTGACTTTCAGATTGTTAGATGTCTTTGGTTTCCAGGCTTTCTTTACTTTGATAGTTTTGGGGTGTTGGACGCTTTGACATCATCCCTTTTTGATGACCTGTTGATGCATTCTCGAAAGTTGTCTTCTTTGGAGAAGAGTGACAGTTTGATCATCTTTGGACTTGAGAGGCCTTGTCTGCTGATATTTTCAGTAGATCCTTTTGTAGTGATAATTATTCTCTCTTCTCAGCACTTATCTTGCTTGATTCCAAACAGTTTCGGAAGTACCTCCCTTTTTTTAGCAGATACTGGATTTTTAAAAGATCTTGATATTTTGGTGTGACTTGTTGATTATGCTAAAGGATTTTATTGATAATTTTTAGCAAAATGATTATTTTCACCGCACACCAAACAGATAGCATGAATCTTCTTCTTCTTGGTTGACTCTATCTTCTTTTCAAGTTCATTTAGCTGTTTCTTTATTTCCTCTCTTTTACCTCTCTCTATAAGCTCATAATCAATGAAATCCTCAGGAGTCACATTCTTTCTTGAGGGCCTCATCTGTTGATCGAGACGATAGTCGTGGTATTCATCAGAGGATGAGATTTCCTTTACAAACTTTTTCTTAATCACTTTCTTCTTCTCCTTTTCTTTCTTCTTCTCCTTTTCTTTCTTCTTCTCTTTTCTTTCTTCTTCTTTACCTCTTCAGCTTTATCAACAACTGGCTTTGTATAGATTGGATCGGCAGATACTTGCTCTTTTACCTCCAAGTTGCATCTTAGAGTATATGCTGGAGTGTATACCATTGCTGATTCCATAGCGTTGTATCCGAAGCTTGTCTTTGTTTGATATAACTTTTGAGAATTCTTAGTGAAAGGAAGCAATTTTTTAAACTTTTTAGTTTGAATATTGTATTTAATCACTTCGGTCCAATTATTTCCTGGCCAAAAGATCGTCAATCTAGGTTTCCAAGTTTGTTTGTTCAATTTTTTGTAATGAAACAACTCTTTCAAGCTCTTTTATCTTTTTCTTTTAAGGCTAGATTAGTTTTCTTAAAATCAGTTTTAAGAATGTTGATTGTTTCCACATCATTCATGAATTTTGGTGAGCTCAAAGGAGATGGACTTGATTTGGGGACTTTGCATTCTTTGGCAAAGTGATCAAGCTGATAGCAATTAAAACTCTTACCTTACTCTTATCAAATCCAAAACCAAAGCTTATTTTTCTCTGGAGTTTTCTCCTAGTTCTCTGCTGAAATTATTTAGTCTTGAAAGAAATCATGGCGATTTGACAGTCGATATCAAGCTCTTCAAGATCATCTAGATGAATGCATTCCAGATCTTCTTTAGACAGTTGGAAAAAGTTTGCTTACACAGTGACAAAGGTTGATTTTTAGTGATTTGGTAAAAGGTTTGGAGTTGATGTGTGCTGACTCTAACTACCAAATGGTGCTAAAGGCTGTGATTTAGCAGTTGGTGATTAAGGATAGGTGATCATCGGCTCATGATGACTCACCATTGGTGTATGGTAAGATTGAGAATGAATGGGTTCATGAATAGATGCCATAAGTGATGAAGACTTTGGGGAGTTTGGATATCTACTGAGAGAGTCTTCATTGCATCCATCTCCATCTGATAGTCACTCAGAATGCCAGACAACTCTTCAAGTGATATTGTCTTCAGGTTCTTAGTTCTTCTGATGGACATAGTATACACGATCCATGTCTTCGGTAATGACCTGAAGAACTTTCTGATAACATCACTACTCTCCATCTTGACACCTGCTTCATTCAGAGAGTCTAGCAGTTCAACATATCTGAGATATGTTGCAGTCATGGTTTGTCCCTTGATGAAACCAAAGTTTTCAAACTTCTGCTTTAAGACATCTCTCTTTTTTTCCTTCATGTCTTTTGTTCCTTCATACCTTGCCTTCAATGCTTCCTACAACTTCTAAGCAGTTGTAAACTTCTTGAAGCCATGGATTATGTTGTTTGGTATGCTCATCCTGATTAGCCATAAAGCTTTTGAGTCAATATCCATATTCTTTAGGTCTTCCTCTAAGTAATTTGTGGGATCCTTAGGAATCATACCACCTCCTTCACTAGCAACCTGAATTATTAGAACATATGGTCCATTAAGTATCAACAACCACAACTTTAAGTCTTGATTTCTTAGAAAATCTTCCATTTTGATTTTTCAAGTGTCATAGGAATTTGGAGTGAACATTGGAGGTTTGGTCCATGTACCATTTTCTAAGTCGTGCTTGCTGGAAATTGCAACAACAATCATTTAAAAGGAATGAAAGGGTATGAAGTGTTTGAAAGTGTGATCAAAAGAAAACAAATGATTTATTGAAATATAAGTTCAAACAAATTAAGAGCATATGCTCTAATACCACTTGTTGGATCAGGTTTTGAAATAAACAAGACTTTTCTGTTGACCGGCAGTTAATAAATGTTAAATATAAGTTACTTGTCTACTATCAAACACATATAATACTTTGAATGCAAAATGACACAAGAAGTTTTTTTAACGTATTCACTTGATTAACTTTACTGATTATAAAAAAGTAATAACAGAAGAGAAACAAGTGGGTAAACAAGCTAACCTCCAAGCTATATAAGTGCGAGATATTTATACTATAAAAGTTAAACTCTAGAATGAATACTGATCATCTATTCTAGGTTTAGGATCAATGGTATGTTTCAATCATTGATCTACTCATTATGACATATTACGAATGTGCATTACTATTGGTTATAAAAATATGTACAACATCAGACAGAAATCCGTAGTCCAGAAGATCAGCAGTTGCAGAGGAATGTTGTCACCAATACTCTTTGGTACCGATAGACTTGTTTAATGCAGCAATGAATCAGCATATACACAAGTGTTGATTACACAGTAGTTTAGTACTTAAATATTTCAGCATATTATAGATCAGCATAGAACTAGAAGTTTAGTATATGTAGATATATATATATATATATATATATATATATATATATATATATATATATATATATATATATATATATATATAATTATTTATTATTTATTTATTTATTTATTTATTTTATTTATTTAGTAACTAGTGTTAGTGTCTCGCACTATGCAGCGGGACCAATATTTTTCCTCATTCATATAATCTTAATCCGGGGTTGTATGTTTTAAAACGTGAATCCAAGGTTAAGTAAAGAAGAAAAGGAAATAAAAGAGAAAGAAACAAATGATAAAAAGAAGTTTAAAAAAAAAGTAGAGGGGGGATTCTCATACTCGAACCCGGGTTAACTCCCTCATGAGGCATGCATCTTGTTAGTAGCAAGTCCAAGCCCAACTTCATTAATCAGTTAGAAATTGATTATATTTCTCAGTGTGTAAAAATGAGATTAAAAAAACATGGAGGCTGTCAAGTGCAGAGTTTTTAGAACTGAACCTGAGCGACCGGTCGAACCGGCCGGAACGAAAAACGGTCATAGAACCAGTCCGGTTATGTGTATTTGTACTGTTTTTATTAGAGTCGTTGGTTACCAGTCGGACCAATGAACTGGAAGAATTGGACCTGTCGAACCGAATTTGAAAACCCTTTTTTTTATTTTTCATTCAAATTCTCATTTTTTTTAATTACTTTTTGTAATTTATAATCCATATTTTAGTTATTTAGGTGTTTGTTGTGTTAAAAGTGTAAATCCATATTCAAAAATATAGTATTTTTCATATTTTGTTTTGAACTAGATATATAAAATGAATATTTATTTTTTATAATATACCATGTCATCCGATTTATAAATATGGTTCACCAGTCTAATAAGTGAACCTCTAAGACTACGAGTTCATTATTCAGTCTGGTTTTAAAAACATTGGTCAAATGATAGCTCTTATTGGCCGACCTACACAATCCACCAATAAAACCATTTCACTGTTCGCCCACTTGGTTAGTGTTACGGATACAATATACCATTAGAAATTAACCAACAATAGATTTGGATTTAAATTAGGTGATCAAAATGATTTGAATTACTTCTACAACATCTTTTTATTGAACGAAAAAGTATGTATAAAAGCTACAGTATTATTTATATTTCATATATGTGTATCTTGTTTTATTTTAATTTTTTACAATCTCTTTTGAAACTATTTATTTATGAATACCAAATTGTATATTTTTACTAATGTGACAATGCGTATGTATCAGAAGAGCGTCAACATGAATAGGACCAAAATTCATGTCAAATGCCATGATGTCATTATCACTTTCCACCATGCCAAAGAGTTCTTTCCTCGAAACATCACAACCCGATGTATTACTTTTACTTTGACCAAAAAGGTAATCATTCCAAATTTGACCTCTTATTTCAAACCTATACACACGAATATACGCATTGACTACTACTATTTTCTCCATACGGATATATATAGAGATCGATTAAGCTAGATATTATGTGTCGAGAATAAAACCAGTTTTAAAGTAGAGAACAAGGACATCGCACGAATTACGTATACATACATGGTATTATTATAACTTTAACACATAAAATAACCAAATAAACGTGTAACCACCTATTCACCATCACATTGTATCACTCTAGTATTACGTATGTGGTTATATAGTTCTCGCATTCTTTATATAAAATTGGTTTTGTGAGCTCCACAATGACGCATTCATTGCATAACTAATTCTATGTAATGAATAACATGAACATTTATAATATAGTGCATAAAGAAAAACAAATAAATATAATATGTTTTATTGTTACATAATCATTTTATGTGTTACAATATGTGTGATTAAAAATGTCGGTCATCTTGAGAACCACACATATTTTGAAATATTTATGCATCATTTTATCTAATGATAAATATATTTGTTTTCATGTTAAGACATTATAGATCCACACCTAGTGTACACAGGATGTTCAATTGCAAATAAACTATAGTTTCTTATAATTTTATAGACGGTATGTTTGTTAGCATATGCACAATAAAATGATTTCAAATATTTTGTTGTTATACATTAAACTCCATAAAATATCGAGAGGGGCATTTGACAAGATATTCAAGTATTTGAAGTTTTGTTCCATTCATCAGGAAGATATTCAAATTAATTGTCTTACCAACTACTCTTATGTCGACATCATTTGTTTGAAGAAGTCTTATGCAAACTTTAATTCGAATACATATTATCAACTTGTTCACATTTCTAAATGTGTTTGCATTATTGCATAATTACGTTCACAACAAATATATCGTACATACATACCAATTGACCCTAGTTAGTTAGTTTTAGTACATATATAATTTTTGCAAAAGAGTTGGAAGTATTCAGTTTATTACCTGGTTATGGTAGTTAATCGTGAAGGTAATGTTTATTCTTTTGCTCCGCTCCACTATATTAAAGTTGAAGAAACTTCAATTAATTATAAATCTCAGCAGCAACTGCCTTTAAACAAATGTATATATGAAGCCGCATATGTGAGTGAGAGTGTACTCTACAAGTTGAAGGATTTTTACTGACGGACAACTCGAAGGATTTTTACCGACCATCGATTCGGTTGCAGATCCGTCAATTAAAGTGGTTAGAGGGGATCCGTTGGTGACGCTCCTTGGGACACATCGCCACAGTAATCCAATCCAACATATCGTTGACGGATGTTGAAGACAAATTTGCAATGTTTTGATACTTATTATTAAAATTAATTTTCTGAAAAAAAAAAAGTTTGTTTGGTATGGGGTAATGGAATCAACGGAGAAATAAAATTGATTAGGTAATGGAATGAATGGTAGAATCAAATTAATCATTATATTCTATTGTACTGTTTAATTACCCTATGAGAATAAAATAAATCAATACTTTGTTTTGCTTGTTAAGTACGAAAAAAAACAAACGAATGGAATACAAAAGTGACTATAGTGGTGGCGTCCGGTGGTGGTGGAGGCCGCTGGTGACTAGTGGTGGTGGTGGTGGTGGCTGTTGGTGACTGGTGGTGGTGGTGGGCTGTGGTGGTGGTAGCCGGTGGTAAATATGGTAAATATTGGTGGTGGCCATCGGTGGGCGGTGGTGCGGCTGTAGTGCTGGTGGTGGCCGGTGCTAATTGGTGGCGGTAGTCGATGCTTACCGTTGGTGGTTGGCAATGGTGGTGGGTGGTGGTGGTGGTTGCTGGTAGTGGTGGCTGGGGTGTTGGTAGTGGTTGCTAGTAGTGGTGGCTGGGGTGTTGGTGGTGGGCGATGGTGATTGGTGGTGGTGGTGGTCGGTGACGACCAATCTTGGGGGCCGATGGTGATGGTAGGCGTTGGTGGCCAGTGGTGGTTCCCGGTGGTGGTGATGGCTTGTGTAGGTGGCGAGTGGTCGTGGGGGTTATGATACTAGTGGTGGTCGATAGTAATTAGGGGTGGTGGCCGGTGGTTACTAGTGGTGGGTAGTGGTGGCCGTTGGTTACCGCTGGTGGTGGTGGTGGCCGGTGGTAATTGGTGTTGGTGGCCACCAATGGTGGCTATATTACTGGTGGTGGCCAATGGTAATTGGGGGGGTGGTCGATGGTACCCGGTGGTGGTTGTCGATGGTGGTGGGTGGTGGTGGTTGTTGCTGATTATGGTGGCTATGGTGTTGGTAGTGGCTAGTGATGGTGTTCGGTGATGGTTTCAAGTGGTAATTAATGGTGGTGGTGGCGACCGATGATGACCGATCTTAGTGGCAGGTGGTGATGGTGGTGGTGGCTGTGGTGGTTGGTAGTGGTGGCCAATGGTGATAGTGGTGGTGGCCAAGGTGGTTAGTAGTGGCGGTTAGTGGTGGTGGTGGCCGGTGTGAGGTGGCCGGTGGTGGTGGTGGCCAGTTGTGGGTAGGTGGCGGTTGGTGGTGGGTGGGTGGTGGCGGCTGATAGTGGGTGGGTGACTGGGGTTGGTGACTAAGGATGAAAGATTCAATGAAATAAAAAAAAATAGAAAAGAGTGGATGAAATGAATTAAAAGAAATAGAATTACTTATGTAATGATTATTCCATTCACTTCACCAATCAAACATCTCTTTTTTCAGTCACTATCAATGCTCCATTCTATTTTATCATTTCTGCATACTAAACGCTACCTAATTATTTTAATGTTTTTTTTAGTTTTCTAATAAAATTTTAGAAAACATATTTTGATATATTTTTATATGATATATTATGCATATTTTTGAAATATATTATTGTGTAATTAAAATAATAAATGATCCATAAATAATGAATTCTAATTATAATGAAATTAAATATAATGATAAAACTAGCTAAGTAGAGGATGGTCTTAGGGTTGTGGCTCATATAAACCTTTGTATGCCTAACATATATTTTGTAACATTGTTAGTGGGATGTTTAAGTTGGATGAAATCACAATATATCTTAACATGTTTTTTTTTATGTTATACACACCTTTTTATGCTAATTATTTTATTGATAGGCCTTGTAATGTGTTACAGCTATTTTCACCTATTACAAATAAGCTACATTACATTTCACGTTTTATTAATAACCTACATTATAATTTCTCAACTTACAATAAAATACCCATACATATATGCCCATAAAACCATGTCTTGAAGTCTCAACACATGGAATATACAAACAAATAACTAACTATATACGTGAGCCCACAAATCTCACTTGCTACACATGAGGACAACATACTACTACAAAAAGATTTAGGTCTTTACTTACACCTAGTATGCCTGGGTAAAATCCTATTAATTATGTGTGTGTGGTTGTCTTTACCTACACATATATTAAGTGTCATGATGTGTTGTCTTGCGCTTATGGATATCAAACATTACTCACACAACAGTTATGTCTAGCCTTATAGCACCATACACTTACATATATATGTTTATGTGTGGCACATGGCAATAGTGCACACATTAATAAGTCCACCCCTTGTGCGTGTGTGCTTCTAATATGAAGAGTTACGAAATCCGATAAGCTTTTCATATTGATTTGTAGCTCTTTTTAGGATTTTTTTCAAAGCAAGCATGATGCATGTGTTAGTAGGGCTATATTTGGATTTTGGGAACACCCATTCTGATAAACCTACTTACATTTTACCAATTCTTTCACTATACATTGGAAACCAACCCTTTGTGCGGGTCTGCTTCTAATAAGAAGAGATATGGAATCCAATCAACTTATAATATCGATTCTTAGCTCCATTTTAGGATTTTGTTCAAAGCTAGCATAATGCATGTGTCAATGGGGCAATATTTATATTTCGGGAACATCAGTTCCAATAAGTCTCTAACATATTATTAGTTCTTCCACTAAACAACCCTAAACAATAATCATTATATTTAAGGAACAAGTTGGTAGCCATTTTAGGCTTAAAAGATGTGATGGTTACCACCAAGGATAATATTATTTATTTATAGAAACTTTTACGAACAGGTTGCTAAAGGATAATTTGTGGTAAATGACATACGCCGTAAAAACTACTAAAAGCCCCCATAGAATTTATTCATATATCTTATCCTCTTAATTCCGACAAATATGCCAATGGTATAGTTCTCACAAAAACGATGAGATACCATCCCTAAAATTAAGGAGTTCAATAATTTTTGTTTAACTAGATGTCTAACGGTGATATTTATTTATTAAGCAGTAGTACCCTATACTGAAACAAATGTTAGGTAATACTTGCTGACAAGACTATTTAGATTTGTTTATCCACAATCTACGGAGCTCCTAACCTATTGAGACTAAGTATAAGGTCAACTCTAGCAACATAAGTAATTGTCTATGCGTACCTATACACATCACCATATAATATATGACTATTGGTTAACACCTCCGACCTACTAACAAGCCAAAAAACATTATATCAGGCGTCATAGTAGAATGCGTGAACAATATAGTCATTTATATTAGATCTATTCAAAAAAAGTTCGTGATATAAACATCTACCCTCTCAAAAATGGGCAACATGGAATGATCTATACTTTATATACAACATTAGGAACATTTTATCTATCTGTAAAGCATGTTGATGGTTACATTATGATTGATAACATGTACCATTTCCTTTTGGTGAGTCTAGCGATGCTAGGACAGAGAAAGATA
Organism: Flaveria sonorensis; assembly: GCA_025506505.1. NCBI lineage: Eukaryota > Viridiplantae > Streptophyta > Magnoliopsida > Asterales > Asteraceae > Flaveria > Flaveria sonorensis. The sequence continues at coordinate 27,323,098 of CM046437.1, read as the reverse complement.
CCATTTTCTCATGGTGTGTCTAGTGATGTCCTAGCTAATTTTACTTTTGATAATAGAATAAAATGGTAGTATCATCTTGCTAAATCATTTACAAGAAAGAAGATACATATGGTGAAATACAAGGATGAAAAAAGAGGTATTCTAGCAACTTCTAGGGAAAGAATGGATCATGCTATATTGTAAGAGAACTACAACCAGCTAGAATATTTACAATACCTAAATTCATATTGAGATATGTATGATACTTTAGCTTGCCTTTTTACTCGAGGCTTCTATTTTACAAATGTTGAGACCAGATACAAGTTTTGTAGATGTTAGGCCTTTTATGAATATATCAATATATATTTTACAAGAAGGAACTTATAAACCATGAGTGCAATCTCATACATAGTGAATGTCTATATTAGTGTTTTTCATGCATTGATGTTGAGCGGATTTGGATGAGAGGTAAAATACATTAACATTATCATAGAATACTGTTGTTTCTTTTCATAGAGGGTGTTGGAGTTCCAAAAGAATGGTATACTTAGGAAACAAGGTATTATGAAGGTGATTGTGTTGTGTTGAGGCAACCCGCCCTAACGGTATCCATGTAGACAGCATGATTAGTATGAGTACTATTGGGTATTCGTGATGACTTTTACCATAAAATTTAGCAATAGAATGACAAAACAACGAGATCCGTCTTTGATTAACATAAACATAAGCCACTACGATTCTAGATGTAAGAATGATATAAAATTATAGAAGCCTGAGATGGAAAAAATAGAATCACCAAACACCACCAAACGAAAAACAAAAGACGCCAAGTTGATCGTTCTTCTTGCTGGAATGAGAACTAATTTTGAAGTCTTCTGAACTAAAGTCAAGTTTTTAAAACTAATTCTAAGGAGTTCTAAACTCCGTTATCTTAACTTAAACACTTCTAAAACCCATTAGACTTATTTTAAGAGTAAATTATACGGATCGTACTTGAAATTTGTTCAAATTTTATCTTTCATCTCTGGTATTGAAAAACTACAAGTTTAGTACTAAACTTTGAAAAAACATAATACATTTCACCCACGATCAAATGATCGTTAATTTATTACGTTAAGTAGCTCTAATTTAATGGAATAATTTAACAGCCATTTGACCCAGGGACGAAACATGTTATATTTTTCAAAACTTAGGACAAACCTATAAATCTTCAATCCCAGGGGCGAAAGGTGAAATTTAAACGAAACTCAAAAAGGATATGTGTAATTTACTCCTTATCTTAAACTTGTTTGAACTCTCTAAACAAAACATAAACATATTTGAACTCCTTTAAACTTATTTGTAAGGTTGTCCAAACTCTTCGAACTAAATTTTTAACACTTCCGAACATCTTTAAACTTAGAGTAAACTTCACTTTTGCTCCTTGTGGTTTGATCAAAATAACGCTTTTCATCCAAAGGTTTAAAAATCTTGATTTTACTCCTTGTGGTTTGCAATTTCTCTCGGTTTAACTCCATGACACTAACTCCGTTAAAAAAGTTTATTAATTAAAAAGGATATTTTCGTCTTTTTACTGATACCAACTATTTGTGTAAATTTCTTAGAAGAACTAATTTTGTACATTATTTCAAATCCAACCCACACCTTCTTCCACCACAACCTTATCCACCTGACCACCCCATGACAACCCTTCCCTTCCGGCCACAACCCTCCCTCCGACACCACCATCGGCACCGCCATCGCCACAACACCAACACCACTACCGCCACCACCACAACTCCAGCACCAACACTGCCACCACCACAACGCTAGTGTCCCACCACCACAACCACTGCCACCACAGCACCACGCCCCAAACACCACCGCCACCAACACCACGCCTCAAACACCACCACCACTAACACCACCACCACCATTGCCACTACAACACCACTGCCACCATCACCACCTTGTCACCCTGTTCTCACCGAAATCGAACCTTGAAACCAAAAAACATAAAATCACAACCAACAGTCCAACACCACTGCCCCTAAGACCACCTCCTTTACTACCAACAAACCACCATCGCTACCCTTTTACCTGCGACAAAGAACCCCCAAAAAATGCTTCGATTGAATCCTAATCCAGCTTCGATCTTTCACCACCATAATAGCCCAATCAGATCTGAAATAAAAAATTTTATCAGATCTGAAAACACCTTCGATCAATTCATAAACCACCTTTGATCTTTCACCACCATTGTAGCCCATCTTCGATCTTTTATCAGATTTGAAAACAACCATCCCTTTTGAAACTGGTCATTTTATAAGATACGATAAGGTGCAGTGGCGATAGCGATGGTGTGGCAGAGGTATGGTGGCGACGTTAGTTGCGGAGGTTCGATGGCGACGGTAGTGGTGGTGTGGCGGAGGTGCGGTGGGGGGCCACAAGCAATATGGGTTCAAGGTTAGTTAGAGAGAGTGTGTGTTAAGTTGAGAGAGTAGATTAGAGAGAGAGAGAGAGAGGGGGGGCTGTTTGGTGGTTCGCGATTGAGGATCTCACCCGAGTCTGACCCGAGTCGGTGGTTCGCGGTGGCGACGGCGAGGGCGGATCTGGTACCGGTCGGCGACGGCGGTTGGGGTACCGATCTGGTACCGGTCGGTGACGGCGGTTGGGGTACCGATCTGGTACCGGTCGGTGACGGCGGATCTGCGATGGGGGGTACTGGTCGTGCTTCCAAGCGATGAAGGTGGTAGAGGGGGAGCTGTCAGAGAGGATTGTTGATTTTTGTGTGAAGAAGAAGGGTGGTGGTGATCGCAGGCGGTTGGGTAGGGTGGAGATGACGAGTGGTGGTTAGGGGTTTTTTGGATTTGTAAGGTGAAGGTGGGGAAGATAAAGGGGTGGTAGGGTGGAGATAAAGTGTGGTTTTTAATTTTTTTTTTACAACCAAACACACTTATTGGTTCAGACCTCATACTGGTTCAGACCCTCTTATTCATTCAACACTTATTCAATCAGATGTGGCCAAACAACCCCACAGTCTTTTAATAAGTAAGTTACACAAATAGTCCCCTAACTAATAAAGTATGTTAATATATTACATATGTAGTTCATATCAGTAAAAAGACGAAAATACCCTTCTAATTAACAGAATTTTTTGACGGAGTTAGTGCCTTAGAGTTAAACCGAGACAAATTGTAAATCACAAGGAGTAAAATCAAGATTTTTAAACCTTTGGATGAAAAACGTTATTTTGACCAAAACACAACGAGCAAAAGTGAAGTTTACTCTTAAACTTATTTTAAACCTTTTTAAACTCTCTAAACTAGACTTATAAAACAAACTTCCTTCAAACTTGGCTAGGACTCTCTAAACTTAACTTTAACACTTATGAACTCCTTTTAACATATTTTAAACACCCTTAGCTAAATCTAATTTGTTCTAAACTAAATTAGACTATAATAATTGTATTTTAAGGCATTTAACATTATTAATGAGATTACCGATCTATAATATAAGGTACAACGCACTAGCTACCGAAACATAAGAATTATTTTGAAAAACCCTAAGGTACGGATCCTTTCCCCTCTTCTTGTTATTATGTTTGATAGTTGATACCTTGTTGATTTTCATATGCCTTTGAAACTCTTAAATGTGTTTGAAATATAAATGTCATTAATTTGTTTATTTGCCAATTCGTTTAATGTGCTTATTTTGATTATTCTAGACTTAAGGTATTAATTTGTATATGATAGTAGTTATATGAGTTTGCACTCATTACTGCATGTTGTGGTGATGAAATATGACTGTGAATATAGTTAGCCTTTGAGAAAGCATTTGACATATAATGTTGCAACATCATTTTCTTGTACCAGGAGTGCATACCTACTTGTGGGGTGACCACAATCACAACATTGCAGGCGTGGCACAAACCGTGACAATGAGCTTAAATCACAGTCTCTCCTTAGTACTAGTGAGGTATACGAGGCTATTAGGAGGCGTAAGAACTGATAGTAGGATATAAGATTTTATTACGGTGGATAGTTGATGTGTGTGCCCAACTCAATTTCACGTTTTGTATATAGAGTGTGCACCTCTTGGTGCCTATGAGTAGTATGTTGAGATTTAGCTTTATAGGTACATCTTTATGGTATGCTTATATCTTTTGACTTGCTTTTGCTTCGTATCATATTTGCTATGTGTGCTCCTATTCTCATTCAGTGTTTATTTGATTAATGGCATGTGACTTATTCCGTAAACCATTGTTTTATAGCAGGTTCACATGTTATTTTGGGCGCGGAATAAAGCTCTAGTGTTCGATCTGAGGAAGTTAATTATCTTTTAATATAGAAATAATTTGTAATAACTTTAGAAATGGATCGGACGTTAAACCGGATGACTTACTAGTCCGTTTGTCAGACCAGATTCAAGAATCGGATGACATCATATATATATATATATATATATATATATATATATATATATATATATATATATAATTATGTATAATTCAATATAAGTGTTTTATATGTTTATTTTATAATTATATATAAAACTCAACAATAATATTATGTTCAACGCTCCAGTTTATCGTGCAATCTTTCGTTTTTACCAATTAAAATCCAAAAAATCAAAAAAAAAAAAAAAATACAAAATCTGGTCCGACCGTCGAAACAAACTGATACTACTTGGTTTTGTCACCCGTTTGATTTCCGATCGGACGAGTCGGTCCGATCCAACCTTCAAAATGATAATATATTAATATGTTTAGGTTAGTGAAGAAGCTATCATTTGTTTTGAGCAACATGCAATAATGACACACTGACACGTCATCTTAAATTCAGGTACAAATTAATACATTAATCTTGACATGAACAAGATAAAGATTTATTGGTACTAAATTTATATTTTCAGATTCTCCTTACTATATTGTGGGGCCAGTACGCGTGTGCATATATATAAACTGCGAACCACCATGTTACCCTTTGTTGGTTTAATTTCTTAGGTAGTAAGCTTTGGAAGAAGTCTATTACGACTAGCTTTTCTACCACAAAGCTAAACCAACTACCATAATCTGAATCTCCATAGTCATCATGGACCGCATGAGCCCGTTTTCTACTGATCAATGGATACAACAGTATCCCAACGCACCCATGGCTCGATCATCAGGTGGTGAACCATCTGATCCTACCTCCATACCGGTCTATGGAGATTCTAGCCACGGAACCACTGGCCAGGCTAGTCCCAAACCGATCCGCAGGCGGTCAAGGGCTTCGCGTAGGACACCGGTCACCGTCCTGAACGCTAGCCCAACTGACTTTAGGGAATTGGTTCAACGGTTCACTGGCTGTGACAGCAAAGATCACGTGGCTCCGGCTCCCGCTGTTAGTTTACCGAAAGGTCCTGTGAACATAGACTTTACAAGGAATGACGCGACTGAAAGCTCATCAAGTTACGCATACTTTGATAATCATCAGGTCGTGAGGTCATCGCTACCAGCTGAACAAGTGCAGTCAGCAGGTGGCTGGAGTCCTTTGCAGGCCGGCTATGGGATCGAGAACCCTTCGGTTATCTACGGATCAATCGATGATTCTTCGTTGATGGAAGTCCAAAGGGATGATGGCAACCACGGGTATAATGTTTGAAGGTGTTCATGTGTTTTCATTAAGATGTTGTTTTATTATTTTGTTTAAGAGAATTTCTTTTATCTTTGCAGATGTTACTTATTACAAGTTCCTTAAGCAGTTACTTTAGATAATTAAACAATAAATGTCAGTCGTACGTTGTGCGGTCGGTTCTAAGTTTCTTGAATAGAATTTCATCTTTACAGCTTTACTTTTCCATGTAAATAGAGTTTGCTTTGAAGTATAATTGTTTTATAAACCCAATTTTATCATTTAAATTCATCTCTCTTACAATTGCAACAAGTTAATTAACTTCGAATTAGTACCGATGGTTTGGAATTATGACTGGTTTAGTTCAATTCGGTACTTTTTATCGCGGTCTCTTAAACCGGAGTTGCACCGAGATTGTAGACAGCATGCTATTCTTATATTTGGTTAAGGATTTAAGCTCATAGACTTTGGGTCAACCATGCTAGTTTAATAAAGGTTTTATGTTTGATTTCTTAAGGTTGGTAGATTAGGAATGTAACCCTCTTAATTCTCCAAGCTCAAGGATGTGCAATACTCTCAATTTTAAACCATTTGTTTAAGATAGGCCCTTCAATGAAAATACGGATATAATGTTTCAAATTATAAAAGGTCAGATGTGTTGACTTTCTAGAGTGTATAGGACTGACTGCACTTTAAAAGTTTGCAGAAGACTGGTCCCACAAAACGCATGCATAGGACCAAAACATCTTGTCTTTCTACAATACTAAGGGGAGTTTCCTTGAAGCATCACACCAAGATGAATATCTATTACTTTGACCCAAAAAGAACATTCATTTTGAATCAACTTTTGTTATACATGTTTATGCATATACATGGAAGCGACCTTTTAATTTTTGGTGAGTAATTGAATACCTAATATGAAACAATTATTTTTTTACTACAAAACCTAAGAAATAAAGTAAAAAATTGTATTTGTATCTATTATTAGTTTCTCTCGAATTAGTTAGTTAACTATATCTCCCATCTCTTCTCTGCAATTAATTAATAATTAAATATACCTCATCTCTCTATCCATTTAGGCACTTAATTATTTAGCTATCATTGTTCTCTCCTCTCTTAGAAGAATGAATAATGTGAATTAGCATAAAGAATAAGTATAATGTTTGAATGAGAGTTATCCGAGGTTTCTTAAGCTCCCCAGGTTGCAACATCGGCATTTTTTCATTTCCCCAGATTTTTTGTTTTGTACGGAGTCGTCTTGGTTTTTCTCTAGTTTTTCCCACTTTCCCCAGGAAGCAAGAAAAAGAGGAAGGTGAACCCCAGCAAAAAATCACCGGGAAGAGACTTAGTTTTCCTCACTGGGTTCGGGGACTGGTGCCCCACCCGAGCCTGATTGTTTAGACTAGTAACGTCAAATTGATAAACGCATAACTGATTGAAATAGTGCACTTGATACATGTATGATCAACTAATGAAGTACAAGAGCTAATAACAAGCACTAGTGCTATTGATAAAAAGCGTTGAGGTATAAATGTTGGAACCATATAACTAATTTGAAGTAGTGATGGTCCTAAAAACTAATTGTGAATGTTGATGATAGGTAAAACTACTAACGTAATGATAATCAAAGTGTTGATGAAGAACAATTAAGATGAATAAGTGTCGAGATGAAGAATGGATAGTAGAGCTGTTAATGGAAGAACCGAAGCCTTAAGACAACAACTAATGAACTATTGATGAGCAAACTATTGTCAAAAACCAATGTATGAACATCTACTAACGAAAAACATATATAATATATATCAAGCAACCAGAAAACTAAAAGAACAAGGAACAAGGTTCAAACGCAAAACAATGACATTGAAGAATAAGAAATAAGAGTGTAATTGGAATGATGATCTATTTGATACGATTAGAGATCGAAGCAAGAACACATTAAAAAACATAGCTATCGTTTGAGAACACAAAGAAGAATGACAGGAACAATAAAGACTATCAACTATCTTCTTAGGCTTTCACAAGCTATATAGGATCCACAAAGTGATATGAAGGTCCAGCCAATCCAAGAGATCCAACTGCTGTTAAGAGATGAAATGGGTCCAAAATGGATACAAAGCAAGTATTCGGATTCTGCATAATAAAACAATTAATAAAAAGAAATATTAATAATAAGAGAAATAATAAAACCAACAAAACCTTTAAAAATATAATTGGATTATAAAATTAAATTATAAAGTATATTATACTTTTTAACATCCCTCCTCAATTTTGTAATCCCAAACATCAAATAACCAATAACCCGAAATACAAAATATTATAATTTATTTATACAATAAATATATATGTATGTAGAAATTGGATCTGATTAGAACTTTTAATATTATAAAAACCTATTAACTCATCCTTATTGGTTGATTTTTTGGTGGAGATAGAATTATGTGATGCATGTTAATTCTAACTTTTTCTCATGTTAAATAAGTGATGGAGATTGCCTCAAGGATGATGAACACATCTGATTCCTTCATCTCTCATGTTACGAATTATCACACCCTTCACTGTAAGTTGCTTGCTCTGCGCCGTGTTGATCATCATCATCAGCCACATCTTCAGTCAACCTTTTCTGTTGGAGATTACTTCGTAATGATCATCTTCAAGTCAACTTTGATCTGGCAAAATCGGTACCAAATCTTATTTCAATTTCCCTCTCACCGTAAAGTTAACATCACCGTCTTTCACATTCTCCTCGTTTCCAAACCCTAGAACATCAGTTTTCCAACAACGTAACCATATTTGCAATGTGTGACTATTATTCTAACCTTCTCGCGTGTTTCTATTATATTGATCACCATATTCTTATTTCTTTCTATCATCCTCGTCGATATTAAAAGACTTTATAGACCAATGAATGTCGTCATGCTGTGACTAATAATCATCTGCAATCAGTGAACTTAAACTATTAACAAGTGATGAATGTGAATCATCGGTTGTTGAACTTATGATGATGGACTCTATCGTGTATTTGTTTGCCGCTAACTAGAGATTAAACACCAAAAAACTTTATTGAATCATAGTCCTAGTAGTGAAGGTACAAACTAAACATTAGTTTGCACACAATCGGATAGCTGAATATCATTATAAAGTGATTAACATGTTTATTAGAAACAATTTAGATATAGATATTGTTAAGGTTGTTATTAATAATGACCTTTAATTACCTAAAATACTTAATCAAAAAATATCTTGAATGAAGAAAATGAATAAGTAACTAATATAAGGATCAAAATTAAGCACAGAAGTCGTCGATGTAATCCCTTATCTTACATAAGTGAAATTGCCATGTTACATCAGTGTAATATCCGTGTTACACCAATATAATCCCATTTGTTACATTGATTAATCCCGAATGTTATATTGTTACATGAAAATACCATGTTATGTCAGTGAAATTAATTATTATGTTCTTAATTAGCACTCAGTTCAATAGCGAATTGTTTTCGGTGAGTTGTTCTGGATTATGCATTCATCATTTGGAAAATTACATTGATATTTTAGAGATCATGATGTTTGGATTTGATTATGTATTCTTGATCTTTTATTCTTAGAAGGTGTTTAGTTTACAAGCATACAAGTAACCACCATCTTACATCGGTGATCATGTTCCATTAGGGTAATCTTTATATTACACTAACGTAATCCCATCTTTTACATAGTTACATAGATGTAACACTTCCTATATCAATGTTTGCATTTAGTGGTAAACTAGAATTTCATTTGCAGCTACTAAAATCAAGTACAAAGTCAATAATCAATTTGTAGGCTACAAGTTCTTTTCTAACCCCCATTTTGCAATGGTGTATTCCTCCATATTACATCAGTGTAATCATATATCAGTCATTACTTTTGTAAATTTAGAGTTGATTATGACCCCATCTTACAACAGTGCATTCCCTAATGGTACAACACTGTAATCTGCATGATACATCAATGTAACCTCTATCACATCATAACCCCATGCTGTACAAAAAGCTCTTTTTTATTATTTCTTCAAAGTTATGTTGATGGGATTATTCTTCATTTCAGGTTTGTTTTTTTTAGTGATGGATTTGTATAGTAAGATCTATGTTTCTATTAATGGGGTTATTCATGTTTTATGATTTGTATTTCTAATAATGAAGTTGTAAAGTAATACATATTTTTTATGAAAGAAAGTTTATGTTGTCTGTCTTCATTACATGAATCTAATTTTAATTTACATAAATGTTAGAGTTGTTTTAAACGAAGGTAACTTTCTTAAACTAATTTAAGTTTACGTTACACTCATGCAATAGCTAAGATTATAAATATCTAACATATATATAGCATAACTATTCTACAATTAAAGATATAAATGATCTATTTAATGGTGTAATTCTTATTAAAATAACAAGAACGTATGAGAAGGTTATTAAGGTTTTAGAAAGAGTAGGTGAGTTCATAAAAGAGGGGGGATTTTTAGAGAAATGGAATCTTATTACACCTGTGTAAGATCACTTTACAATAGTGTAATAGCTACTTACACCAGTGCTTAAGCTAAACATTGATATTTTTTCCCGAGATTATAAAAGAATTAAGGATAAAAAGTGGCAAGTTTGATCATGTAATTTTTATAAATAAAATATATAAAAAGTTTATAAAGGATTTCAAAAACTAAAGTATACTTAAAAAAGAGTAAAAATATTAATTGCATGGTGGTGACACTTGTCGCCACCATATTAAATTTGAAAGTAATGGTGTCATAATCCACCCTAGATGGGCCTACCTTGTGACTGATTGATAGCAACTTAACAGCAAAAATGAAATAATAAACTTTCTCTTAAAATATTATTGTGTTACAATCCAATAAAATATGTACAATATAAAACATAACCCACTATGCCTATTTGGTTACGCTTATACTTGCTTACCTCCTTCCGAAGGTTTCACCCGAGATACATCATTTAAACAAAACATAAGACAACTAGAAATACTAGTGAGCTAATGTTCAAAACATTTTCCTAAATCTTATCCTGGTTATGCATTAGCTCATTTCCATATACACAAATTTGAATATTTATATATATATGTTGGTTTTACACTCTTTATTGCAAGGGCTATCCACATTTCAGGTCTTACGCATTACACGGACAAGGCATTGAACCCATGAAGTCTTAGTAACTAATGGGACCATGTAATGAATATATCAATACCATTATAATAAATTTATAAATTTTAAATGCAAGATATGCAAAGAATAACACAAGACTTTAACGTCTGAAATCGCATGTATCGCGACGTTATTAACTCACCTTGTATAAGTAGTTTTCCTATATAGTGTATATCCATAACGTCACACACTTATGATAGTCAAATGCATATATAATATAACTAGCCTAGGTTATCACCAATATCTAAGGGTTAAATGATTATTTAAACACGCTTAAAATGAAACCTTACTCGAAGTTTTATGGATGCTACTAGACTAACTAAGACTTGAGAATACTTCCAGAAACTTTCTTAAACATTATGGTAGCTTTGAAATGGTGTAAATGAAGCAGAATTTTTGACTTTTTATTTATAGGCCACACCAGCAAATCTTATGGGCTGTAAGGCTAAGGAGGTTATGACCCGTAAGCCGTAATTTATGGGTCACTGCACATGTCATACCCTGGATGTTTCACTTAAATTGCCATGATCTTATGGCAGTAAGTACAAATATTATGGTCAGTAAATTTGTTCTTGTCTTGTGTCACACATGGCATCCTCATAAGATTCGCTTAGTCACCAAGTTATGGAAGATAAGATCTAGGTCTTACGTTCTGGGACATAATTCCCCCCTTTTTCTTTTGTATTTTTTAAACTAAAATACAGGATGTTACATCCTTCTCACCTTAAAGAACTTTGTCCTTACATTTCAAGATTAGACGATGTGTGGATACTTCTCCATTATCTTCGCTTCCATTTCCCATGTTAGTACATGACCATGCTTGGAATCTCATGTACTTGCTTAAGTAGGATTTGTTTATTAATTAACTTCTTGATTTGTTTATCCAATACTTGCAGTGGATTTTCAGTGAAATTTAACTTTTCAATTACTAGTATATCCTAAAAAGTATCTTATGAGATACAATTGACACACATTTCCTTAGGTTAGATATGTGACACTTATCATGAATTCCGTTTAGTTTGTCATGTAACTTCATATTTCCTTTTTTCATAATCCGGTAATTCCCTTCTAGGGAGATACCTTCAATATTACTTTATCTCCAACGTAAAACTCTAACATAAGATTATTGATTTTGAGCAATATGTAGTCGTTCTTAGATTTGAACTATCTTAATATTCATTTCTTAGATTAGTTCAGGACTAGTAATTTGGATTTTGTTAATCTCCATCCAACATAAGATTATTCTACATTTCCCCCGTATGGAGCATCGAAAGGTGTCATCTTAATGCTGGTATGACAACTCTTGTTATATGAAAATTGATAAGTCGACAACCCAGGCACTCAACATATCACCCGTTTTTGAATAGTATGCTCACTGTGTCCATCTATTTATGCATGACAAGTTGCACCTAATTATTTCGAGTTCCTATTTCCTTTTGGACACTTTGCCATAATGTTAATCTGAATTGGATATGCTTATTTGATACAATCGATACTTGAACTTCATTTCTTGATATAATCTCCGCAATGTATATGTTAGCTAATTTCTCTAGTTTGTAATCTTCTTAGATTGGAAGAAAGTGACTGGATTTTGTTCACGAATCTATGATCACCCATATAGCATCATGTCCATCACTAGTTCTAGGAAGTTTTACTACGAAATCCATTGCAATCATTTTACACTTCCAAACTACTTTGTATGTTTATGATGTTCTATGTCTAAATGCGAGCTGGTTAAACATTTTTCTACAAATTGGTAATTGACTTCTTCATTCCTAGCCACCAGTATTGACTTCTTAAATTTTGATACATCTTATCACTACTGGCATTAATGCAGTATTTTAAAATATGTTCCTCACTTTATACTACATCTTGAAGATTTTTATGTACTGGGATCCAAATTTGGCTGTTAAATATTAGGATATGTTCCCTGTCCATGACTATCAAGTTTTATTTATTAACCATTTGTTTATCCTTTTCTTATCTTCTTGTATTGCTTCCTATCATACTTTCTTAGTTCATCTATCAAAGTTTTATGTCTATTCTCATAGCTCTTATATGTAGTGGTTTAGTGGTTTCCTTACGACTAAGTGTATCGGCCACTTCATTTACCTTTCTTAAATGGTACTATATGTTGTAGTAGAAATCTTTTGAAGCTTCATTCACCTTTTTGCCTTATGTTTAATATTTTTTGATTAATTATATGCTTAAGGCTCTTACTGTGTATGTATATTACACATTTCGTTCTATATATGTAATGCCTTTGTATGTATAAAGAAATACCATCACACCTAATTCCAAATCATGGGTGGTGAAATTCTTCTCATGTATTTTTAATTGTTACGAGGCATGGGCAATTATTTTACCTTATTGCATCAATACACACCCATTCCATAATGTGAGGCGTCATAATAAACTACAAAATCATCATGGTAGAGCCAAGATAACACAACTTTTGCTTCAATAGTTGTAAAGATTCTTCTTGTGTGGGTTCCCATTCAAACTAAACATTTTTCTGTGTTAAAGGTTTTATGGGAACTACTATTCTAAAGAAATCTTACATGACCTTTAGTAATATCTAGATAGTCCAAGGAATGTTCTGACTTTTGTGGGCTTGTAGGTGTTTCCTATTTTATGAATACTTATCCATTTATAGGACCTAATTGTATTCCTTACTGATTCATAACATGTCTGAGGAATTACATTTCTTTGATCTAAAATTCACACTTTGAAAAGTTTACATATAAGTTCTCATTCGTAAGAAGTTCTAGAATTGCTCGAACATGACATTCATGATCTTGTTTCGCATTGAAGTATATGAGAATGTCATTGATGAAGAAAATTTTGAATTTATCTAGATAGAAATACCCTAGGCTAAATGACATCAATAGGAACTCATAATGACCGTATCTTGTTTAGAATGTTGTTTTAGGTATGTCTTCATCTCAAACTTGTAACAAATGATATTCGAATATTAAATCAATATTTGAAAATAACTTTTTTTGTGCGGTTGATGAAACAAGTCATCTATCCTTGGCAATGGGTATTTGTTCTTTATAGTGACCTTGTTAAGGTCTCTATATACACATCCATATCCTCATTGACCCATCCAACTTCTTTACAAACAGTATTAGAGATACACTCCTCATGGTGATGATCTTGGTTGGATAAATCTATAATTCAACAGTTTTTATAATTGTTTTATTAGTTCTTGCATTTCTGTACGTGCTAAACTATATGGTGATTTCGCTATGGGGGTCATACCCTACATTAGTTCAATGCTAAATTTCTACTTACATAATCATTTCATTTGTTTTGAAGAATCATGTTCCATCAATGTAATACTTCTTCTTTAAACAAGTGCACTATAAACCCAACTTATCCTCTTTCGTTCATTTGTCTGTATTCAGTATAGCTGTGATTTGGTTTAGCATTCAACAACCTTAATGGCTCCCTTGTTACCCTCAAAGGACAAACACATGATATAAATTTCTTATATATGCATTTTTCCTAGTCTTGTTTATTTATTTTAGTTATCAGTTCCTTTGAGTTTTGTGGTTACTCTGTCACACCCCGACCGATGGCGGAATCATCAGGGCGGACGAATGTGAATCGATTGCTCATAGCACATGGTAGTAATTACATTGAAATAATATTAAATGTCATTTTCATTAAATAATACTTATCAAATAATACGTTACAACCAAACAACACTTCAAACAAACATAATGAAATCCTTTTTTAATCTAAGTCCAAGTCCTATATGAGTATGAAGAAGTCCTTTAAACTGCATCCTGAAATCATGTGAAAAAGCCATGGGTCAGCTAACGAATTAGCCAGTGAGTAATCATAAGTTTGTATACATATATAGATTGATTAGAATGATTGAAAACAATTCAATTCACATGGCAATGTCAAGACTTATAATGCAATAATGTAACATAAAAGACAAACCAACACAATCAAACTTAATGACTGAATTGACTCGATTCGCAGAAAAAGCCTTATAGAATGAATGATTCTGGTTCCAATCACCACGCGACTAAACAAATGGGGTGGGTTTGTCAAACCAATAGACCTATCATTGTTACCGTGGTTGCATGAATTAATGATTGTGTTATCATCAAGTTTATCTATCTATGAACACATAATTGCAAGTAATAACATAATATGTCTTGAATTGAATTTAGAATGAAATAGTGTAAGATCATCTAAAGATTATGAGGCTGATGCAACCAACAAGCCAGAACAACCAAGTCTTCCATGCATGCACTAAGGAACAAAGATGAACTAGCTTTGGAAGTCTTACACTCTCAAATGTGTCTAAGTGTAAGATCTACCGAAGCTAACAGTTCAGAAGGAGTTACTTCGGAAGTTTCACACTCAAACAGAAAATTATTCTAAGTGTGAAATCTTTCGAAGCCAAAGATGAAATCTTCCAAAGCTTCAGATACAAAGTCTTCCAAAGCTGAGAAGACTGATTTCTTCAGAGGACAGAGAAAATATGCTTTCTTTGAATCAACTTTTTATAAAGCTGACACACTTTTCGCTGCCTGCTCTGGTGGTTCACCTACTTTACACAAGTTGGTGAAACTTCCATGCTTTATCAAAAGGTTGGAATGGTCTTTGTCTGTAACTTACCTTACTTGTTCCTGTAGACTTTTTGTATTAGGAAAAGTCAGTGAGCTATAGCATGTCATAGTCACTAGTCAAAAGGCAATCTACCTTTCAACTTTAGATTGATCTTGTTGTCTAGATTAGTCAAATCCCAACTGTCTTTACATGTAAGTGACGGTTGTAGGTTTTTGTATAAAAGTGTCTCAGGTTCTTGTAATTTCTTTATGATTTGTAACACTTGTAAAAGAACTTGAGATCAATATACAACATCCTTGAAAACCAATCTTGTGTTCTTGTGTTGTTCTTAGTTCTGTCTCTTTAAGTTACTTGTGTTCTTAGTATCATCTGTTTAAGTTACCAGTTCCTTATTTGAATTGTTAAGTGATCCAAGTTCTCTCCTCAGTGTGAAACTAAGTGTTAAGTACCCTTACCCTGTCCTGCATTTGGTATCAGAGCTTTCTAGGCTCTTGATTGTAAGATCTCACCATCTTTAATCCTCTTATCTTCACACATCACTTAACTCTTCAAATGGCAGCTATCTCTAAGGTTGATATGGAAACTGGAACTATGACAAAGTCCCCACTGATCACTCTGAGGATTTTGACACTTGGTGCCAAAGAATGGAAGGCTTCATCAAGTCTCAAGATTCCAGGATGTGGGAGTCTGTTATCAATGGACCTCATGTACCATGCACCTCTTTAGCTGCTGCTGGTGGTGGTATGATACCAAAGGAGAGGGCTGACTTTTCTGATGAAGACTGGAAAAGGATTGATATTGATTAGAAAGCCATGATAGCCCTCCAAACTGCTCTTCCAAACTCCATCTACAGAGGTTTCAAGAAGTACAAGACCGCTAAACAGCTATGGGATGCACTGAAACTGATGTATGAGGGGTCCAATGAAGCCAAGGAAAACAAGAAGGACCTCCTGAAGCAGCAGTTTGAAAATTTCACCTTCAAGACAGGTGAAACCATGACTCAAAAATACTTCAGGTATGTTGAGATTGTGGATACTCTGCTGATGTTGGAGTAACTATTGAGAATAGGGATATTGTTAGGAAGTTCATGTCCTCTCTTCCCAGATAATGGACACACTACTGTGTGGTCATTAAGAGGACTGAAAACCTCAAGACCCTTACTCTCACTAAGTTGTATGGGATACTCAGTGGATACCAGATGGAGATGAACATGCAAAATTCATCTGGTAACTCCAATACTCACCAGAGTTCAGCCCTTCATATGGGTGAAAGGGATAGCAGAGAACCACAACATCATATTATCTGCTACCCTAAAACTTCATAAAAGGGTCCTTTCATCACCTTCCCAGAGACACCCAGAGAGAGCTACATCTAAGGAAGTCCCTTCCAAGAGACAAGTTCCTCTCAAGCCTTTGTCTCTACTGATGAAAGTTCAGGAAACTTTCTCTTCACTCTTGAAGACCTGGACTGTATCCATCTAGATGATCTGGAATATATGGAGATAGTCCAGCAAATGGCTCTTCTCACTCACAGAGCCCAGAAGTTTTACAAGAGGACTGGGAGAAGGTTTCCTAGCAATGCAGTCAATGGCAAGTTTGGGCTAGACAAAAGCAAAGTAAAGTGTTACAACTGTAACGAGATAGGACACTTTGCCAGAGAATGCAAGGCACCTAAGTCAAAAGGTGGCCAAGCATCATCCAGGCCAAACTACACTAAAGGAGGGCACCAGAATGAAAAGCCAAGACAGCAAGCTGTAGTTGCTGTTGAAGAAGGAGGCTTTGACTGAAGCTTCCAAACTAAAGATGCTTCTCCAAATCAAGCACTCATGGCTGAACATGATGAAGCCAAGGTATTAGAACATCTTTGCTCTCCTGAATGTATTGCTAAAGTAAACAGATACAGGCCCTACAACTTAGAAATGAGATATGATATTGAGTCTTTAAACATTTTAAAAGCTAACTTTAAGAGAGCTAAAAATGATTATAAGCTTAAGATAGAAGATCTAGAGAGAACAATTTCAACTCTTAAACATGAGCAAACAAATTACAAGACTCGAATAAAAGATCTTGTTACTAAGTTGACAGAATGCCAGGCTGAGCTTATGATCAGCAAAGCCAGGGCAGAAAAATGTGTTCTTGAAGAAGAGACCTTCAAGAACATAATATCCTCGTCTCTACATGCAAAAGTTTTTTATCAGAATAAGCAGGGACTGGGATCTTGTGAGATAGATCCTCCACACACTCTACTATCAGCAAGATCTCCAAGGTGTGGAACTGGTCAAGATGAGCTGCCCTCTATAGACCATAGTAATGAAGAGGATGAAGAGGAGATGGTGAGGAATGACTCTGAAATGAGTGAAGAAAGTCAATCCAAAAGGGTCACCATGCTCCTGAGGAGAGTATGAAGGCTAGTATGACAAAGACAAAGAGGAAGAACTTGATCAAAAAAGCAAAGAGAAGATCAAAGAAGGCTCAAGAGATGAAGGCCACTTTTGACTACAAGCAGAAACAAGTGTTCATCTCTGCAGGGTTTGAAGTGGTAAAGGCTAAGGAATCAACTACAAACTCTAGTACCAGGAGTTTTAGTATAGTTCCAACTCATTCCAACAAAGAGAAGGCTAAATTGTTGTGTACCACTGCTACACAGTCTGAACCATCCTCCTCCAAGAGCAATTCTCTCCCTAAGAAAATTGCTGCATCATCTGTGAAGAAGAAGCTGGAGAAAGAAAGTGTTCAAGTTCAGTCTTGCTCTCAGAAGAAGACTCCCAGAAGGAAGCAAATGGACTACATCATGTATGGTAGTACTTCTCATCTGGCTAAGGATTGCTTCTACAATCCTAAAAGTACTATCCACATGGTCAAAGAGATGGCTTCTTGGAAGAAGAAGAAGGAAAAGAAAGCTTCGAAAGGAAAATCTGTTTCCTTCAGAAGGTCTAAAATGAATATGAAGGCAAGTGAAAAATTGCCTTCGGAAGAAAATTTAGTCTCGGAAGAAAGGAATACTTCCAAAGTACTGAAGCTTGCTGCAGTGAAAGCAAGATCTTCCGAAGGTTAGGTCTCCAAATGTCACACCCTCAAAATCCGCGTGCGGGGTTTTACCGTGAGGCGCGTGACATACCAGGATCTCAGTCATTAGTTACCAAGAACGACTCTATATGATTAATAAACAAAACTAGAGTTAACGTTTATTATACTGCGGAAGCGTTTTTAAAACAGAAAACCCAAAACAAGTAGTATGTAAAGAGAATGCGCAAAACATACGCGCCCCAAACACAATTGTTTAATATGAAAATAATCCCAAATTTGTAAACAAGGCAAATGTAGACAACTCAACAATTCTGACGTGCGTGCTCCTAGGCAACTGGCAACCTTAACCTGAGAATAGCATACTAAACAAGTCAACACATGGTTGGTGAGTTCAAGAGTTTGCGTTAAAATATAAACCAATCAACAGTTTCCAGAGCATAAGTAGTGTATTGTAATAGATAGCTAGTCTATTAACATAAAAATATTAATCATAGTGATTTCGCGATCGAAGCTGACTGTGTTACGTTTGTTGCCTCCCGTCACGACTTACCAGGTCGTGACGAATATAAGTTAGGACAAAGTTGCACCTGTTTGACCTCGAGTCGCACAGGTGGGGCTCGTCAGACCCAGTAGTACTACCCAAAATTTCCCCGCTAGTCAATATTAACAATCCGAAAGTGTGAGGACTTTCCATGGTAAACAGCACTATATCAATATTATACACACTCATATATAAAAGCGTTTGTGATCAACAGTATGCTATCTCCCCCAAAAGAGATTAGGTAAAATGAGTGGGGCAAGAACTCACCTGATGCGCGCAAGAATTAACTTAGAGCTTAACTTGAAAGAAAGAGGGGAAAGACAACCTTCAAAGGTCACCTAGAGCACAAGAGTACATAAGCACGTGTACACAGAATCAACATGAAACCCTAAGAGCTCTACAAACCAAGAGACTCAAGGTTTAAGAAATACAAGACACATTTGACCCAGTTGACCCGTTTGACCCGTTGGTGACATTATAGGTGATAATTCGTTAATACTAACACAACAACATATCATACATGATCAACATACCACTTGATTATATATAGCACTTCATTATTCACATGTACTACCTAGATCATCATACAACTAGATATCATACAAGTCATGTGAATCACAACAGGCCAAAACAGGTAACAAACCAATCAACATCCCTATAACCTAAACAACACATTTCATCACCTTAGAAACCATCCATGAACACACTAGCATGATCCTAATAACCATACATGCTCAAATCATCCAATTAAAGAATTTGCACAAATAAAGTTTCCCTTTTGGGAAAGTACATCCCAATTTCATCAAACACCCAAGACATTCGTGGATTCATCATTTACATACCAATTCAAGTCCATGACAACATCTAAACATGATCAACAACACCTAATCATCATGATTCATCAACGTTCAACACCAAAAGTTACTATTTTTAGCAATGTATGAACTATAAGACATCTTCTCGATTTTAAATTGTTCATATCATCAACCTAGCATCTAATCACCATCACAAACACATCCATAACATTCATACATCATCCAATCATCAATTCATGCAAAATAAAGTTACTATTATTAGTAACATATGAACAACATATCAAAATCATAGCTTTCTTGCATAATCGACATTAACTAGCATATATACAATCCAACTAACATAATAACACCAACCAACATCAATAAATCGGCCTCCAATTGCAAGTTTCGAATTAGGGTTTCGGCCCTAATGTAAATCCCATAAGAATTTGTAAAAATCCAACCTTTATTGCATACTTGACGTTAATTAACATGTAATCTATCTAACAAACACATTAACAACAACAAACAAGCATCAATCGACCATCAATTGCAGATTTCGCATGGAACATTCGTCCAACATGAAGAATCATCAAAAACATATAAAAATCTAACCTTTAAACGTGTAATGGCTTGCAATTGATGATTCCAACGTGTTCTATGCCTTGTAATCGACCAAAACCGAAGATGATTGCTTGTTCTTGGGCTGAATTCGAAGAGGAGAGGGAGAGAGGAGGTAGATCGCGGCCGATGGGGTGGGATTAGGGTTGGGTTTTGATTTTATTTTATTAATAATCCATAATTACCCTTTTAACCCTTATAATTTGTATTTTATAAAGATAAGGCTTTTTGAATAGTTTTTAAATAGTTTTTAACTACTAAACACAATTATTATTAATCACAAATAACAATCATGCATAATTTCCATTTATCACAAAACACACGAAATAAATATACACGTTTTTACGTTACGCGATAAAATTACAGTTAACATTTAAATCACATAAGCATAACTTAATAATCACATTGTTAACTTAATTATCATCAATTTAACATTACTGATTATTGTTAAGTCACCAACATTCAACGACAACTAGTGTGTGTGCACGACACGTGTATGCAAGACTTAACGGAACTAACGGAGTTTGGTAACTGAAAATTACCGGATGTCACACCAAATCTTCCGAAGCTGCAAAAGCTTCCGAAGCTTTGAAGGTCAAGCCAAATTTTCCAAAGGTGGTGTGGAAGATGAAGGAAGACCGTGTGACTGAAGATTCTTCATCAGCAACAGCAAATGATCCTCAGAGCCCGATCATAGGATCACTTACTGTTTCATTGCCTTCAACTCATTTTAATAAGCCCAAGACGAATGAGGCTTGGGCTTCCAAATGTAACTAAATCATCTTTTTTTATGCAGGAACAGCCAAAGGCAAACAGAAATATGTGGATCACTGATAGTGGCTGCTCCAGGCACATGACAGGCAATGAGTCCTTACTTCAAAACTTTGAAAGATTTAATGGAGGACCAGTTGCTTTTGGAGGAGATGCAAGAGGTTACAATACTGGTAGGGGTAAGGTTACAAATGTTAAGCTCAACATTGAAAAGGTAAACTTTGTCAAGGAGCTTGGATACAATCTTTTGAGTGTGTCCTAATTTTGTGACCAAAAACATCACATGCTCTTTACTGAGCATGAGTGCATTGTTCTCAAGCCTGGGTTGACATTCCTCAAGAGCATATTCTGCTTAGAGCTCCCAGGAGAAGGAACATGTACAAGATGGATCTGTGGGAAACATCTCCCTCTTGAAAAGTTTCTTTCTTTCTGTCTAAAGCAAATAGTGATAAGTCTTTCCTTTGGCATAAAAGAATGTTCCATGTAAACTTTAAAAACATGAATAAATTGATTAAGAATGACTTGGTAACTAGATTGCCAAAGAAAGAGTTCACAAGTGATGACCACTGTGTTGCATGCCTAAAAGGGAAGCAACACAAAGTGTCTCACAAGCCAAAAGAAATGAATTCTATTACTACTCCCCTACACTTGTTATATATGGATCTGTTTGGCCCCACCAATGTAACGAGTCTAGGAAGGACCTCTTACTGTTTAGTGATCACAGATGATTTTACAAGATTCACCTGGGTGTTTTTCCTTAGAACTAAGGATGAAACCCCTAAAATTTTAAAGAACTTCATTCTAAAAACTGAGAATCAATTTGATCACAAGGTCAAGACCATAAGATGTGATCAAAGAACTGAATTTAAAAACCAAATCCTTGATACATTTTGTGATGAAAAAGGTATTTCAAGACAATATAGTGCTCCTAGGACTCCTCAGCAAAATGGTGTTGCTAAAAAGAGAAACAGAACACTTATTAAAGCTGCTAGAACCATGTTGTCTGACTCTAAACTGCCTATCACCTTTTGGGCAGAGGCTGTCAACACAGCCTGCTATGTGTAGAACAGAGTTTAATGGTTAAGACACATGGTAAAACTCCCTATGAACTGTGGCACAAAAGGAGACCATTCATTGGTTTTCTCAGAACATTTGGATATCCTTGCACCATCTTGAATACCAAAGATCAAATAGCCAAGTTTGCTGAGAAAGCAGACGATGGACACTTTGTTGGATATTCTTCTCAAGCTAAGGCTTATAGAGTATACAATCTCAGAACTAGAATCATTGAGGAGTCAGCCAATATGACTTTCAATGAACACACAACCCGTGTGAAAGGTTCTGGTCTGGATTGGTTGTTTGATCTTGATTTAGTTACCAAGTATTTTAACAAGTCTTGTGAGAATGTTTCAGGATCTACAGATAACAGATCAACAGAAGATCCTGATCCAAGATTTGAGATGAGAAGACCAACTAAGAAGACTACTTCAGCTCTAGTGGTGACTAACCCTTTAATTGAGGCTCCTATCAACACAAGCATGAAAAATACTGCTGATTCAACTGAATTGCCTTCAAATTCCAGCTCAAAGGCTCAAAATTCAGGAGAAGGAACCTCTAATGCAGGAGGAACTGGAGGTGGTGACAGTGATCAAGAATTTCTTAATGCTGATAACCACTCCATTGAAGACAACATGAATGTTGTCACACAATCATTGGATCAAGTTTCTCTTGATAAGTGTGCTGATGCGGTGGAAGACACCTCATTGCCAGATCAGAATTTCTCTAATTTAGATCTATCCAACCAACTTACTATGATCCCTCAACTTTGGATCCACAAGTCACATCCCACCACAAACATCATTGGAAATTTTGACTCAAGGGTAAGAACAAGAGGACAAACTCATGACAGCCATGTTTGTCTACATTCTTGTTTCTTATCTCAGATAGAGCCGAAGAAAGTTGATGAGCTTTGAAGGATGGAATCTAGATTGAAGCTATGCAAGATGAGTTGCTTCAAATCAGAAGACAAAAGGTGTGCAACTTATGCCCTCTTCCTCAAGGGAAGACTGTCATAGGTACAAAATGGGTATTCAGGAACAAGAAGGATGATAGAGGAATTTTCATCAAGAACAAGGATAGACTGGTTGTCCAAGGATACACTCAAGAAGAAGGGATTGATTACACTGATGTCTTTGCTCCAGTTGCAAGACTTGAAGCTGTAAGAATATTCCTGGCTTATGCTGCATCCAAGGATTTCAAGGTCTACCAGCTTGATGTGAAATGTGCTTTTCTCTATGGGGTGATTGATGAAGAAGTTTATATCAAACAACCACCTGGCTTTGCAAACCCAGATCATCCTGATTATGTCTGCAAGCTTGATAAAGCTCTATATGGACTTCATCAAGCTCCAAGAAAGTAGTATGAGACACTATCAACATACCTCTATCATCATGGATACAAAAAAGGTACTACTGATGGGACTCTCTTCATCAAAGAAACAGGGAATGACACACTGCTAGTTCAAATATATGTAGATGACATCATCTTTGGTTCAACTAATCCAAAGCTCTGCAAAGACTTTGAGATGCTGATGAAGAATAGATTTGAAATGAGTGCCATGGGAGAACTCAGTTTCTTTCTAGGAATTCAAGTGATGCAGGTTTAAGATGGCATCTTTATTAGTCAGTCAAAGTATGTACAGGACATACTTACAAGATTCAAGATGACTGACTGTAAGGTTGCAAAGACACCCATAGCCAGAAACCACTCCCTTGGTCCTGATCTTGAGGGGGAGTGTGTTGATGAACATCTCTACAGGGGTATGATTGGGTCACTTATGTACCTTAGTGCTAGCAGGCCTATATATTATGTTTGCCACATATATATGTGCAAGATATAAAGCCAACCCAAGATGTCACACCTAATCACTTCAAAAGGATTCTCAGATACCTCAAAGGTGCTCCAAATCTAGGCCTTTGGTATCCAAAGAATTTAGACTTTAATTTGTATGCTTATACAGATAGTGATTATGGTGGCTTTAACATGACTGCAAAGTCCACATCTGGGGTATTTCAATTCCTTGGTGAAAGGATAGTCTCTTGGCAATGTAAGAAGCAATCCTGTGTGTCTGCATCAACTGCTGAAGCTGAATACATTACTGCTGCAAGCTGTTGTGCTCAAGTGCTTTGGATTCAGAATCAGATGCTAGACTATGGGTTCAATTTCAAGGAGACTCCCATCCACATAGACAACAATAGTGCCATCTTTATTACAGAGAATCCTGTGTAGCACTCAAGGACCAAGCACATCAACATCAGCTATCATCTGATGAGGGATAATTTTGAAAAGGGATTGATCAAACTAATCAAAGTTAACACAAATGAACAATATGCTGATATGTTCACAAAGGCATTTGATGAACAAAGATTTAAATATCTTGTATCAGCTATTGGGATGATTAACTTTGAATATATTTTCTTTAATAACTTAATCAACTTTATTTCCTAAAATTGTATGTCCTAAGTTGTCTATTAGATCACCTCATAAGCCCAGTTCTCTTTGGAAGAAAACTAACTTTTAACTGATATTCCTTAGATTTGTGAAAATTTACCTTCGGAAGAACTCAAATTGCCTTCGGAAGAAATTTATGTCTTTAAATCATTTAACAGCTTATCTAAGATTTACCTTCGAAGAAATTCTGAGGCTTAAATTGTATATAAGCACTTAAATGCATTCAAAGAACAAATATCTTCTGAAAGCAACTAAGTCTCGGAAGACTTATTCACTTCTTCCGAAGGCAAATTTTCAAAAGTCTTTGAAATATCTTCCGAAGCAAAAAATTGCCTTTGGAAGCTTTGCTACAAAGCTTCCGAAGCCAAAATTGTCTTCGGAAGTTTTACAACTTCCAAGAAAACTAACTTTTTGGGCGCACTTTTCAGAAGTAGGTCCCACTTACGGATTTCAAAGTTTATCTTTTTGTCATAACTTTGTCTCAAATCCACAACATATATCTTCCAAACGGTTCTATTTCGTCTCTTTACTCTCACTGATCCTTACCCTAAAATTACCTCCAAATTTCATCTTCTTCTTCCTTTCTTCACTGTAAAGCTTCCTCAAATGGCCAATATTAATCATCGCAACGACCCTGATTTTGCCATGCACCTACACAGGCAACACAATCAGGTTGCCCTGTTACACTCTGAGAAGGATCCAAGCTTCTCAAATGTCTGTAGGTACCTTTCTTCGTCTCACTACTTCACCTCCCTTACAATTGATCCTCCTCTCTATGAGGATCAGTTGCTTGAGTTCTGGAGGACCTGTCAAGAGGTCACCATGGACGGGGAGAAGGCACTGTCTACTACAGTGTAGGGGAGGACAGTTTTCATTACTCCGGCCATTATAAACAACTATTTGCAGCTGGATGATGAAGCAGGTGAGCTGTCCTTTCCCAAATCTGCCATCAACCACTCCTTTAGTAGATGGGCTATGAAGGTGACTTCTCAGTCAAAACCTTCAGGAAGGGGAAGGTCTCATCTCAATGGAATACCTCCTCCATGTCGTCATTCATAGCCTTTCTAACAAACATGGAGGATGGGATCAAGTTCCAGAAGACCTCTCCTTTATAGTCCATGGGATGGTACAAGGAGTCAAGTTCAGGTACTCTCAATTTGTATATACTAATTTACTTGCAAACTTGGACCCCTTAGAGTATTATATGTTCCCTAGGTATGTTCAACACATTCTTAACTATGAGTTGGGGCCACAGTTGAGGGGAACAGTAATATTCTTAAAATAGGACAAATGAGGCCCATCATCTTCAAAATCTTAAAGAAGCCAACTGTCAGCTTCTCTGGGGTAGAAACAGACCTTGTCCCAAAAATGTTTGAGCTCATTGCTCAGGGTGACATCCTAGCAGCACCAGCTAGTGATGAACCAACACCCTCAACCTCTCACCCACCTCAAACATAGCCTATCATCATCACCTATAAAAGAAAACCCAAACGAACCCTGCACTTGCTACTGAGCATGTGCAGGCCCCCATATCAGAACCCATACAGGAGGAAGTGGAATCTCGAGCTCCCACTTCCCCTAAGGAGCAGACCACTCCCATCTTTCCACCACTCAGTGTCGAGGTTCCTCATGCTCAGCCTGATGAGCTCACAACCCCCAAACAACCTTAAGCCATCACTCTGAGTCTCAATACTCTAGTGATCAACCTTCTGGGGAAAGCTACCATCCCCAACCTCTTGATCTAAACCGCCCCATTCCCAGCCTTGACTTCTATTCTGATGAAGATTTGGGCTTCAGTGAGTACCATGAGTCTCTCCTCTCTTCCCACACTCAAGGAGAGATGAGTACTCCTGCTTCCCCCATCTTAGCCAACATCAGCAACCCCTACTGAGGTGGATCGTCCTGAACTTATTCAGGAAATCCATATGGCAGAGGCTATCACTTTTGCAAGTGATAACATCACTAGGATCTCTACCATGGCAACTCAGCCTCTTGACACTTCTCTGGAAATTGTCATTGGGCAGGGAAATCCAGCAGCCAAGAAACCCATGCTGGTGGTGAGGAAGAAGACTTAGGTCCAATTCTCTTATCCCCCAATGATTCTTCATCTGAAGATAAGGGGAGTCTGCAACAAAAGGTGCACAAACTGTCACATCTTTGCACCTATTTGTTTCAAAGATAGCTCACCTGGAATCTCAGGTGACTATCTTACAGAAGAGGGTCAATGACCAGCAACTTGAGATCACCAATCTCAAGGGCAAGTTGGCTGAGAGACCCATGAGGACAACTCATCCAGGTCCACAAGAACCTGTGGATGTCATGGATCAATCTCCAGCTCACCTATGCAAGTGGGTGATGCTACCAAAAAGGGGGAGAAAATTCTGACAATCACAGAACCTGGGAGTTCTTCCCAGAGTATGGACATAGAGGAATCACCATCCTCTTTGCAGATGTTCATACTCAGCAACCTCCTCTAGACAGTGATCTACATTTGCTCATTCAAAAACTGTTTGAGGAGGGAATACCAAGAGCAATGTCTGCCCCTTCTAAGAACCCAATCTGGGGGTTGGGGGTATGACAGTAATAGGAGAGCTCTTGTGATCTCTAGAGCTCAGGGTCAACTAGAAGTTCTTAACATTTCACACCTGAGTTTCTATGAGAGCATCAACTTGGTAGATCTACCACTTGTCAACCCAAGCAATAACAGACAAGCAGTAAGATTGGTAGAAAGAATCCAAGACAGGGTGCTAGAGGAGTTTAAATTGAGATCAAAATTATATAGACAGAGGCTAGCATGTGAGATCTTTGGTCAACTGGATGTTGAGGTAGACCCGAAGATTAGCTTCGAAGGGAAAACCTTGACTGAAGGCCCAGAGGTTGAACCTGTGAATCTTGAGACAGGATCTCCCTCTGAACCCATTACCCTCAGTGAAACACCAGCTGGTGATGGTGTTTCACAACCTCTCTCTGGCCAGAGCTTGACAGCTGAACCAAGCAATAAAGGCCAAAGCTCTCTCCAGCCTGAGTCACCAAAGCCTGTGGTTGACAAAGGCAAAAGGAAACTGACTCCTGAGGAGATTGAGGAGGAGGAGAAGAGAGAGAGGAAGAGGAAGCTGGGGGAGAGAGTTCAAGTGGTTCCCCAGGGTTTATAGAAGCTGCAATCAGGGCTGCCCCCAGGCTAAACACTCAGGAAGATGAGTTAAGAGCAGCCAGGCTAAACTACCTGGGAACCAAAAACTATAATGTTATGAACTCATCTCTCTCCCCTTAGATGAGTTGAATTAACTGGCTGACACAGAGTTGTCAAAGGAGAGGAAGGAACCTGAGATGCAGCATTGCTCCTCAAGCACAAGGAAGAAATAAGGCTGAAAAGACTCTACAAAACATTCTTGTCCTCTCCCTAGTTCAAGAAAGTCCTAAGCCAGAGACTGTGGCCACTGAACAACCTCAGGTAGCAATTGAAGAAGAAAGATTAAAGATGATCAGCTACCTGAGTGTCACAGGTTTCTATTAGGCAGATGCACTTCTTCCCTTATCATCTAAGTACATATGTTTGAATACAATAAGCAGATGGAAGAAAAAGCTAAAAGAGAAAAACAAGCTGAAAAGAAAAGATTAAGGGAAGAAGCTGCAAAGTCAAGGGCCATCCATAAAAGCCAAAAGAAGTCTGCTGACAGACAAAGGATGATGAGCTTCTTGAAGCTGTATGGATTCTCCGGAAGGAGGCTTGGCTCTATGTCTCTATCCATAATGGATGAGCATTTCAGGGTAATCAAGCAGAATATAAAGAAGGGAGAGCTGGTGGACTTGCATTCTCCACCAAGTCCAGCTCAACCTAAAGTTGAGGTGAAGGTTGAACCCACTAAGACAACACAACCTAAACCTGGATCTGCATCTCAGCCAACTTCATCTTCTGATCCATAGCAGGGTCCTCCTCTCTCTCCTTCTGAACTTGTGAGAGAGGAGATCCAAATTGAGGGGTACTCAACTAAACAACCTGGTACTCAAGACCAGTCCCCTCAGTTAAAATCAATAGGGAGAAGAAAAAGGATGGCCAGAAGGTCATCCTCAAGGAAGAAGAGAAGAAAGGCATCCACCTCCTAACCTCAGGATGAGTCAGAGCATCCTGAGGGAGTGCATGAAGAGGTCTCTCAATAAACTCCAATCATAGTAGAGCCTCTTGCTATTGGAAGACAAATTATGTCATGGTATTATGATAAAGATCAAGACATATGGTATGTCATAAGAGATCAGGAAGGCATGCATGTCTATTCCTCAGAAGACATGCTCAATCTTCTCTGCATGATCTCTTTGTCATGAGAAGGTTCTATATAGTCAGAAGGATCCAGACCTAATGATGAAGAAAGGTATGCCGAGGATCCTAATATGGAATATCAAAATATGAAGAACTTCTCTGTTTTGGTAGCATCAGCCTAGGGGGAGTTTGTAAGATCATCTGAAGATTATGAGGCTGATGCAACCAACAAGCCAGAACAACCAAGTCTTCCATGCATGCACTAAGGAACAAAGATGAACTAGCTTTGGAAGTCTTACACTCTCAAATGTGTCTAAGTGTAAGATCTTCCGAAGCTAACAGTTCAGAAGGAGTTACTTCAGAAGTTTAACACTCAAACAGAAAATTATTTTAAGTGTAAAATCTTCTGAAGCCAAAGACCAGCATCTTCCAAAGCCAAAGATGAAATCTTCTGAAGCTTCAGAGACAAAGTCTTCCGAAGCTGAGAAGACTGATTTCTTCAGAGGACAGAGAAATATGCTTTCTTTGAATCAACTTTTGATAAAGCTGCCACACTTTCCGCTTCCTGCTCTAGTGGTTCACCTACTTTACATAAGTTGGTGAAACTTCTATGCTTTATCAAAAGGTAGGAATGGTCTTTGTCTGTAACTTACCTTACTTGTTCCTGTAGACTTTTTGTATTAGGAAAAGTCAGCGAGCTATGGCATGTCATAGTCACTAGTCAAAAGGCAATCTGCCTTTTGACTTTAGATTGATCTTGTTGTCTAGATTAGTCAAATCCCAATTGTCTTTACATGTAAGTGACGGTTGTAGGTTGTAGTAAAAGTGTCTCAGGTTCTTGTAATTTCTTTATGCTTTGTAATACTTGTAAAAGAACTTGAGATCAATATACAACATCCTTAAAAACCAATCTTGTGTTCTTGTGTTGTTCTTAGTTCTGTCTCTTTAATTTACTTGTGTTTAGTATCATTTGTTTAAGTTATCAGTTCCCTATTTGAATTGTTAAGTGATCTAAGTTCTCTTCTAAGTGTGAAACTAAGTGTTAAGTATCCTTACCCGGTCCTGCAAATAGATAACAATAAATATTTATGATTGGATATTGAATCATATGATTTCTCAAAATATAAAACACATAAAAAGGGCAATGAATACTCGCATTGATAATTGAATGTGTTTTGAATAAGAATATTGCTAGATTAGACAATAATGGTTTTCTCACGGTTAACCTAATAACCGTGTCCTAAGATTAGAATAATAATAATTTAAAGACGAGACATGAATTAGGATTGCGATTTGGATTTGGATTTAAGGAAAATAGTTATATAATGTAATCAATATACATTGAATTAAAAAATAGAATAAATTCATTAAATAATTAAAATTGAAAATAATAATGAATAATTAGTGAAATATAATTATTAGATATGATTTGAATGTGTAATTTATAATAAGTGGTTACATAGTGTTTGAATATTAAAGTGTGAAAAATAAATAATTACTTTAATAATTAATGATTTAATAACTATGTCAAAATAGTTAATTGAGTAATTAATTATGTAAATGATTTGTAATAATAAATATTTAAAATGATTAAATAATTATATTTGATTCAAAATAGTTGTTATAAAACTAATAGATTAATGATGTTTTTATAACATTCATAATCTTTAAAATAAAGAAAATAAAAGTTATAATTTTGTAGAATTTTTAGAAATTAATAATTAAATTTTGAATTAATATAAATTACTAAAATAGTTTTTTTCATTATATTAATATGGTAATATTTTTCTAGAATTTAAAATACTTTAAAAATGTTTTTAAAATAAAATGGGGTAGCCCAGGGTTGAACCCGGGTCCCCTTTGTGTAGGTTACACGTTTTATCCAGTTGGGCTAAGGCCCCAAATCTAATTTAGTTTAGTTTTAAATTAACAAAAGCATTATTAAACAAATTCTCAAAACGCACATGAACCTTAGAACGATTTGAACCCCAATTCATTTCTATTGATCAACAAAACGTTAGGGCTTTTGATTCCCTCATGAAATTGAGTGTGTATATGAGATTAATTACCTGATTAGGATCTGAATTGGTTATAACAAGGAACAAGATGGTCGCAACCGAATGAAATTGAATCCGAGGTGATTCTGTGCATTTGATTCAATTAGAGACTTGACTAGCTTCCCAAGATGATATATAACAGTTTCCCCCAATTAATTTGAGTTTAAATTATGCAGAAGGTGGTTGTCGACTAAGTTGCAGGTTTGCAAGGGTGATGGAAATCGAATAGGATGTGAGCGTGTGATTCAGGTAGAATTGAGAGTTCATATAGGATAAAGATGTTGAATTATATGATTCCCCTTAATTATATAGGTTTGATTACAACTGTTTCATGCTAGATGAGTTAAATACTTGATTTGGGGTGTTTCAGGTTTGATTCGAGTGTCTTTACAAGATTTAAGAGCAATTATGAGTGGATTTGAATTTCTAATGATCATACTAGCGTTTTGGTTCGATTTATTAATTAGTTTCATCATGACTTGTGCCGAAAAATTCAAATATTTGAATGAAACATCGGTTTCGAGTTTTGGGATGATAAAACTGAGTTTAATCCAAATTAATGGTGGTCAAAGGTTCAAATCAGGTTCAAGATGGCAAAGAATCGATTTAATTGGATTGATGTTGATAGATATTGCGGTTTTGAGAGTCGCCGGAGCTCGCCGGATGGCTGCCGGTAGGATAGCCGGGTTGCAGGGTCGATGGGCAAGGGTGGTTTGTTTTTTTCAAAGAAAGTTACACTTTGGTCCTTGTTGTTTAGAAAGTTTATTACTTTATGTAGGAAACTATTAAATTAAGTTTCAAAATAACAAATTAAACCTTGGACTTATAAAACCTAATTTAAATAATAAATTAATTTATTTTTATAAAATCATTATAAAACTTTATAAATTTTAATAAGATTTTTTAATTTAATAACTTATTGTAATTTAATAACTAAAACACATAAATGGCAAATCAAACTTTACAACTTTATAAAAATTTATTTTATAAATCAAATTATTATTATAAATTGTTTAAACGATTTAATAAATAAAAATTGAATAAAACAATTCACAATATTGGTTAAATTACATATTTATTGCATTGATTCATTTAAATAAATAAAACAATTTTTTATTGAATTTTCCATCTTGTGAAAGTTCAAAATGGGTTTGAGTTGGTTTTTTTGTTTGAAAATGGGTCGGATGTTACATACTTAACCAAGAAAATCTTATTAGAATCTTGTTTCTCTTCAGGATGCGAGATCTCAGTTTTATATATATTTGCAGCGCTTTTGCAATTTCCTAAGCAATCATCTCTTGTATCGTATCTTCTTGTAACTAGAAGACTCTCATCCACTAGGTATAGTTTGAGAGGGTCTTGAAAAATAATTTTAATTGTAATGAGATTCATTGGTCTGATTGTTATTTTGAGCCATTTCCTATATTTAAGCAAAACATTTGTGATATATTTAATAAACTTCTTTTACTTACTCTTTATTATATATTACAGTATATTTATAACATGATTCATTTTTTTGATTACTTTTTACTACTTGATCCTGGTGAAACTTCCTAAGGTTTTGACTTTCAGTTAACATTTCTTCCTTTCTTGATCAGGCCTCTTCTCAAGATACATAAATCTTTCCTCACCATATCTGCTTGCTTGTATCTCATGGTGTTGAATCCTCATTACATCACCAAATAGATCTTTTAGGTGTCATTATGGTTTGTACACCTATTCTTTGTAGTCTTACTTGTGGTTCAGGTTCTAGTGATGGTGAAATAATTGGTGGAAGGATAATAGGTTTTTAATATATTCAAATGCTGAAGTAGCATACAAATTAACTTAGTCCCTATACAGTTCACTCTATGTAGGGGTTGGTGTAGAACTTGAATCATCATAAATGTTACTCCCAGTTCTATCATATTGCCCTACAGAGTTTACACGAGTGTAACTCTGTATCTGCTTGACGGTATTATAATATGTTTTAGGAGTTGGTGGAAAATAGGATAAGTTTTGATACGTATAACTAAGTTCTTCTTACTCTTCTTTATACTCCTCATGTTCACTCTCTTCTTTAGATACTATGGGCAGGGGTTTTGAAGCTAATTACCCTTATCTTTACCCTTCCCTGCCATTTTTATCATGTCATACATAGGTAAATACATTAGTAATTTAATAACTATATTTGAGCTTAATCGGTTAAAGCTTAGGCATTCTTAACAAACACATAATTCGCTAAAACGTCAAGCTTTGATACCAATATGTCACGCCCCACCGGGATGGGGCATACTTCGTGACTTATTGATAACAACATAATAGAAATGCAATAGCATACTTTCTCTTAAAATATTATTGTCTTTATAGTAATATCCCAACATTAATCTCACAAGAAAACAAGGGTCTAGGGGCCGCCCCCTCGTAGTGGGGTCCAAAGAAAGGCAGCTCATGGTAGGGTCTACAGGGCAAAGCCCCTAGATGGATCGAGCTGTAATGAAGAGGTGGGTGCCTATACCATAGAAGTATATAGGTGATTGTCTATACCGATGAGATGGAAATTGTGATACATGTGTTAGAAAGACGCCTTCCCCCGTGTTAGGAGAATCCATTGTCGGAAAAGCTGAAGTAGGGGTGCCTCTGTTTTAGACGTGTGTTATTTTTATTTGTCAAACTAGAGGAGGTCGACGTCAGTGACTTTTTCGAGAGGGACATTGCACATTTTAAGAAAAATTCTAGGTTAAATGGATATTTTGGGATTTTTTTATATTAATACTATGGGGTTTCATTTTTCTATGTATTTTATTAAAGCACGTAGGTTCTTGCATTATTATTTTTATCTCCCTTCACACCTCTATGCTATTTTAATGGATCCTCGTCGGTTGTTAGTCCTCTTCCCATCATCTCCCTAATTTTGCAACACGTTTCATTCTCTTCTTAGCCCTCTTTTCTGCCTCCGAGGCGCATTGTACATATATATAATGATTATGTTTTATTTATTCTCTATATATCAGACACTAAATCTACGTAAAACTACAAGGATTACAAGAAAACTCAGATTAGATAGAAGATCTTACAAGCACGACAACAAGAATCAATGTTGAGATCTTTTAATTTTATTTTTTTATTTTCGATTATGTGTTGCATGCTAGACATTAAATCAATACCAACATATAGCTTAAGGGGCATGCTAAAAAAAAGCTTGATAGAATCTATTAGTAAATGCTAAATAAAATATAGAGAAAATTGCAAATTTAGTACCTGTAGTTTGATCAAATTGCGGCTGATGAGGGTTAACGCCAGGGATTAATCTTGCAATAGAGTAGCAAAACTTTGGACTGCATTTAAAATTTAAAAGCCTGAGGACCAAAGTTACAATTTGATCAAACCAAAGAGACTAAATTTGAATTTGTTTCTAAAATATAATAGTTTGAGTTATTAGTATATAAGATTCTATTGTAATTATCTACAACAAGTTTATGATTAAAATATTTTCATTTTTGATTATCACACTTATATCCTTCTAGCAAAAATAATGAGAGAAGCGATAACCACTCACAAGAAAGCAACCAGTTGTTACCCCGCTTTTCTCCTCCGAGTTGATTAATTGATGCAATATCTTAGGAAGTTTTCATTCTTTATATTTTACATCATCAAACGAATTAAAGCATCGAAATACTTCTTTTGCAAAGTGTCTAAACAAAATGCAAGTAGTTATTTAGGATTAATTTAATTGTCTTTACCCCAAAAATCAAATTCAATTCCCCTGCAGAAAACAATGTTATAACATGATCTAACATTTTTGTAAAACAGATAAAAGGAAAGAAAAGAAAATAAAAGTCACCTTTAGGTGGTGTATATTGTTAAGTGTTGCATACACGTCGGATACAACACATAGATGATAAAGTTCCAAAATGAATCTGTATAACACATGAAATAAATAACAAAAAAAGCAGGAAATTCCATTTCGAAAATGATCAAATGATCAAATGTTGCCATCAGAGTCCTGATTTGTACGGAACACCAGCATCTTTAATCCACTTGTCTCCCTGAATAAAAGGTTTAACAGTGAACTTGCTCGCTTGCTTTCTAGTTATAAACTTGAGTCCTTTCCAGGTGACCCTATCCTTTGTCACTGCACCTGGACCATAGTTAGCAAACTCTGCGTAGAAGATGGTGTCGGGAGCCGATGTTCCGACCCACGGCAACCATCCTTTCGGATCAATCAAGCTCCCCATCATGTTGTTAAGGTAAACCGTAGTCGAATGGTTCTTCCATGGACGTCCCAGATACGTGTGAACATCGCTTAAGTTCCCGTATGGCCAAATGGTGCTGCCTTGAATAGAAATGCCAGTGTTTTGGTTAGGATCAAACTTGCCTTGTGCAGTGATCGTGTTTTGTTGTCCGGTCATCGGTCTTCGGGGAAGAATGTTGCAGTTTTGAATGACAACAGCCGAGTTGCCGAAAATGAAGTCTACTGTCCCATAAATGTTGCATTCTCTATAGAACTGGCGGTTAGAATGTGCATAAAGAGAGTCCTGAAAAGCGTCAATTCGG
Source organism: Flaveria sonorensis (assembly GCA_025506505.1). NCBI lineage: Eukaryota > Viridiplantae > Streptophyta > Magnoliopsida > Asterales > Asteraceae > Flaveria > Flaveria sonorensis. Next base: position 27,287,639 of record CM046437.1, on the reverse strand, counting down.
CAACGGTAGAATACAGATTGGTCTGCTGTTGACATTAGTGCTACAGCTTGATGCTTCACTGCACCAGCAGTGTTGCGAAAGCCCATATCACGCGCTATAAACCCTCTCCCGAACACAGCTGCATCAACCAAAAAAGTCAGATGAAAAAGTTTGTAAATGTTGAAGTGTAACTACTACAATACACTATATGGCAATGGGAGTCACTAAACTTTAGTGACCACTTGGTGACCAAACTGTTATATACTTACCAACAGTTGCTGACTGAAATGTTGGTGTCCCATCAACTACGTTTAAACTCCGGATACAATTGTGGAATGCATGCCATCACCAATCATCATAACATTCCATTTGGGCTTTTCAATCCTAACATTCTCATAGTAAATTCCCTTCTTCACATATATCACGAATCTTTTCTCGCTCTTATCAGGAACCGCCTTAAGAGCTTCACTAATATTCTTGTAGTTGCCGGAGCCATCCTGAGCCACCACCGCGTCGGCTTTGATTCTAGCCGGTGTGTTCTCTTCTGCAGCAGCTTCCTGTCTTTTGCAGACAACCATGCAGGCAACTCATTGCTTTCTGCTGCATAGCTCATCAATCTTCTTCTGTTGTTGTACGAGTTTGTGACACTTGAAAACCCTTTGATGATTGCAAGACAGTTGCTTGTTAACTCAGTTGATTTCTGAAGGTATCCCACAACATTTTCTTGAACACTGTCGATGCATGTTTGCTGATACGTGCCTGCAGCGCTTAGCCATGTCATAAGATCATCAAACAGACCCCCTATTGACGTCAAATCGATATCTGTTGCTGATGACAGAGTGTCATTTAGATGATCAATGGCAAGATCTAATAGTTCAGTGCAGTTTTTGAGCTCTGGGAGTGTGGATGCTTTCGATAGCTCGTTCATCGCGACTAAGACAGAGAGTTTGAGCAACTGATCAGGCTGGATGTGGGTTGAGTTGGCAAGAGGAGATAGGGAGCTGTAACATGTATCCGGGTACAATGTAGAGTCACAAACCGCTTTGATTGAAGCGAACGCCGATTGAGATGGCGACTCGTTATCATTATGTTTGTGGTCTTTGCTACTTGTAGTTCCCACAACCGCTGAAACCACTACAATTACGAGAACAAGAGATGATAATGCAACAATAGCGATTCTTTTCTTGTTTTCCTGCGAGCGTCGAGGCGCATTTGATCGGCTTCATCGACTTTGCCATAGGATTTGAAGAAATTCATAGCTTTTGTGTCTTTCTGTCTTGTTATTGAACTGTTTTTGTTGTATCTTTGTGTTTGATAGAGTTGTGATTATAAAGGGTTGATGAAAAATGATATATGAGATACGTGCAAAGCACCTTGAGGGATGGGTGACACAAGACATGGTGTTAATTTAGGAAATTTCAACGCCTGAGTGGCTCTCATGAATATATGGATGCGAGTTGTTAACATTTAAAATCATGACATGAAACAGCAGCTGACTTTTTCATTTAAATATGGCATCAACTCGATTTCTTCCTTTAATCGCTACTATACCTTACTATATATATTTACTAGTTTAGTATCGGTGTATTACACGGTTGGTTTAAACAATAACACGTCTTTACGTATTGTGGGAGTAGCAACCATCATGATACATATTGATGAATACAACATTGCTTGTCTCATTAATAATAATATTACCGCATTTATCTAATATTAGTATTTTATCTTGTCTCTACGGTATACTTTGAATAATGCAACACACAACTGTCCATAAGTGAAAATTTGATTTCTTTAAATTCAGACCAAAACTCTGGATGATGATTATTATTTGTTCTTGTTAATTGTAATTGCAAAACATACCATAGTAATAACTGTCTTCTCTAGAACCTAAAAAAGATCTTTTTTCAGATGGCAAAAGATTAATTCTTAAAATAAATGTTATAATACCGATATTACTTCCGATATTACTTCCTAATATTTTTTCAGATTCTATAATATGTTTCTCAAGAGATATAACTTGCAAGCCAATGCAATTACAAAGACCATTTTGTCGGTCAATATTATCTAAAAGCATTACTGAAGCACCAATAAATGGTTCCATTTATTCAATACTTGTTGCGGTGGGAATAACCCACGCGATGCGACTAACTTGCATACTTCGTTAACCATATATTATTTACGGAACCTTTTAATATATACCAAACACACGACTACAATTTGATAAACATGTAAAAGGCATGGACACAAATGTTTCAACTAAATTTAAAAGCATGGCATTTCAACAAATTTCAACTTCTTGAGGATTTGTTCATGTTACAAACAATTCAAGGCAGCTCTATTCTAAAAGGATTATTTTATGTACTTCTAGTCTCACCACAAAGGATTGCTAAATGATATAGCCTGTAAAACTTGAATGTCTTAAAGCCACACTACTTACTCACATAATTTTTTGTTATCGTAATTTATCAAACTAACTTTTTATGTTCTATAATATTAATATACTTCATGTGTATGAAGGTCTCACCTTTATGGCAAATACATCACTATTGCCCTTTTCTTGGTTAGAAAAACTCATCGAAACATACTTCTGCTAATTAAAATGGTGATGTTTGCAATCTGAAATTAAAGTAAGCATACCTAAATTTTTAGAAATTTCTAGTTATATTAACCAAAAAATCAGAAAGATTTACCAAAAATATTGGTTTTCTTAGAATATAAAGACACCCAAATTACTTCGCATGTCACAATTGTAAACTTAGTTATTGGTTGATTACCAACTCAAGAATGACAACCTACAATTTGAAATCATAAAAATGAAATGGAAAATACTAAAGGCTTATAAAACTTACTTTAAACTTTAGAAACAATATGCCTATAAACTACATCGAAAGTCTGACCTCCATCCCTTTACACTTTTGTCCTTAAGTTGCATAGCTCAACAACTTTATCATTGGATCTTCTTAAAGTTCTTTTTCAGTTAGTGACTCAAACATCAGATAATTTTCCAAACACTAACTACATCAATCTAGAAATTTTGCATTCTCATTATTCTCTTCAATCTGCAACAAATCACCGACCTCAATGTCCCCGCCGAGGGATCTATCTCCGACATGGCTACACATGTATGACACGTCAAGAAAATGATTATTTTTGTGATTTTCTCTTCAATTTTTAAAAGCTAAATTATTATATGATTACACTTTAAATAATAACTCTTGACATAAGTAAAGTTGATCCAAAAGTGGTTAACGCATCTTAAGATTACTTCCAAAGAAACATAGTGCTCGTATTTGGCATAGATCCTCGTAATTTGTGTTGTCTTTCTGGTGCCAATGATCTGAAGTTAAAGATGAATACCTGCATATAATCAAAACACAAAATTAGGATTAGGTTGAAGTTTGTTGCAAAATTAATGGCATTTAACCTCTTTTTCTTTCACGCCTTGATGACGTCCCAGCAACCAAACCCGCCGACCTATACCCGTCAAATAATGTTTCAAGAAGAGCATCATGCAATTCAAATTCTATGATATTTTAAAAGAAAATCTGAGACCTGGTTGCAAATGTAACCTGTTACATATCTTTCAAATTATTTGTAAGCAAGCATCAACAGCTGTGATACTAAGAACTTTTAGTTGTTTATTTCAACAGTAGTTCACCAATAATATAAGCAAAGGCATACAGAAACTCATTCTATACTGGTCCAGTTGCAGTGAACCTTCACTATGCAGTTAATTTTTGCGTATCTAATTTGAAAACTAACCTGAGCCGTACAAAATTAAATAGCAAAGGTGCAAACAATCTTTAAATCCAATTTTATTTGAGCTCTGTTCAGATCTTCATTTTCATCTCATCAAAACAAACAAAACATAAAGTCATAATCAAAACAAACAAAACATGAACGCACAGAATAGAGCATATCAAACACAACAAAAACTTATTATACGTTTAAACACATACAAATCAGAAGATCCATATGAACAAACGAAAACAAAGTGAAAAAATGTAACATACCTTCAACGAACAAAGACACGATTCGTATTTAAGGTTTTTCTAGAGATATGACTCAGAGGCTGAAAACGATTGAGAGATTGAAGAAGATATGAAAAAGAGAGTAATCATTTTTAGGGTTTCTTTGGAGATGACATTCCATAAAAAGAACAGGTTGTTGGGTTACATTGAAAACGGATCCAAAGGATCCCGTGATTGTTTTTTCGGGTTAATGGCAGATGCGGAAAAATGACATAGGAAGTGGTGTAGAATTGAGACACGTGTCTCATTTTATTTGGAGTAATAGATTTAATTTTATTTGCACATATAAGTTAGAATTTGGACCGGGGAATATCCTGGAAAAGTGAATAAAGAATAGAGTTAATTACACGATTGATCTTTATGGTTTGCTCATATTGTAATATTGCTTTCAACTTTTGAGAAATTATAGGTTTGGTTCCAACTGTTACTAAACTGTAACAGAATTGATCACTATCACTAACTTCTGTCAAGTTTCATTGTTAAATGAATATGAAAAGACTTATTTACCCTTAACTAAAAGACAAAATATATATTAATTTATATGGGACCCACTTTCTTTAGTTAAAAATTATAGATATATATACATATAATATACATACAGTAATATATCATACATATATATATATATATCTATATATATATATATATATATATATATATCTATATATAATATATATCATCAGAAATATATATATCTATCTCAGTCCACCATCCCACCATCAACGTCCTACATCACCATTGCCCCCTCCACCTTGCTCCCCGCCACCACCACCAACCCCGCTTGACCATTGACCAGATCTGATCTAACTCCGATCTGGATTTCTTCTGATATGGGTTTCTAAATTCCAAATTCATCTATTTCTATCGGACAATTTGAAGTCCGATCTGGGTTTCTTTCGGATCTGATCTAAGTTTCGTGGTGGTCATGGTGGTTAGAACCGCCATAGGCTGCAGGTTGTGCCGTAGGGAAGAGAGTGGCAGAGGGGCTGCAAGGGAAGGCAAAGGGGATGGAGTCGTGGTTGGGGTTGGGAAGATTATGACGATGGTGTGGTGTCGGTGGAGGGTGGTAGAGATGACGATGGTGTTATGTGTGTGTGTGGTCGGGGGGGGGGGGGGGGGAGTTCAGGTGTGGTGGCGCTGGAGGGCGGTGGACGACGGTGGGGGGCTATGTAGGGCAGCGGTGATGGTGATTTTGATCATGGAAGGAGATGATGGTGGCTGGAGGGTGGTGGACGGTGGTGGGGCAGTGTAGGCTGTAAGGCATAGTGATGGTGATCGACTTCGAAGGAGATGATAATGGTGATATTACATGGTTATGAATTAAAAATAGTGGGTCACACACACACACACACACACACACACACACACACACACACACACACATATATATATATATATATATATATATATATATATATATATATATATTCTTTATTTTTAATACTTATGGGTAATTTGGTAATTTCACACCCAATTAACGGAGATATTTAACGGCCATCTTCTCTAGGGACCAATCGTGTTACGGTTCGGTAAACAGTTGGGACCAAACCTGTAATTTCTCAAAAGTTGGGACCAATATTGTAATATGGGCAAAGCACATGGACCAATCGTGTAATTAACTCTAAAGAATATTATAGCTAATAAACGTCAATTACTATGGAAAAAGCTGAAAACTATTCTTGAGGTCCTTAACTTTGTTCTCTTAGTATGAATTCCTTATTATTGTTCTCTTAGTATACATAGGGAGGTTATTGTTAATATGATAGTTCCTTCGAAAGTGTATGTAGGATTATGGTGCGTCGATCATATCAAATCTAGGGTGCATATTTATGTGGTGATATGTTTCAAGATTATTATTACAACCAATGAATTTTAAAGTTGGTAGTAAGAAACAAAACATAGGTGGTTTCATGTGATTTTTTCCTAACTTACTTATTCTCACCGATCGAATTTTATCGACAAAACAGTTTGCAGGACCGTTAAAGGGTACTTAAGCTTCCACTTAGTTAACACACTTAGGAGGATCTTAAGTTTACTTAACAATTCAAATAGGGAACTATGAACTTTTACTGAAGATACAAGACAAACACAAGTAAACAAGAACAAGAACACAAGATAAAGTTTTCAAGGAAGTTGTATATTGCTTCTCTAGTTCTATTACAGGTGTTGTACAAATATGTTTGAATACAAGAGCGGAGACTACTTATACTACATCCTACAACCGTCAATATGCAAAAAAACAGTTGGAAGTGACTAATCTAGACAACAAGATCAGCCTAAAGTCAAAAGGCAGATTGCCTTTTGACTAGTGACTATGACATGCCATAGCTCACTAACTTTCCTATTACAAAAAGCCAAAAAGGAACAAAAACAAACTTGCAGACAAAGACCTTATCTACTATATCATAAAGCATGGAAGTTTCACCAAATGATAAAGTTGGTGAACCACCAGAGCATGCAGCGGACAGAAAGTTACTTTATGATAAAGTTGATGGAAAATGTATCTTTTCTCTCTCTTCAGAAGAAAATCAGTCTTGTCTTTAAACAGCTTCGGAAGACTTTGTCTTGAGAGTTTCGGAAGACTTCATCTTCGGAAGACTTCATCTTTTACCTTAGGAAGAGTTGAGTCTTTGGCTTCGGAAGACTTTACACTTAGAGTATTTTCTAAATTAATTTAAAGCTTCCGCAGCAGTTTCTTCTGAACTTTGGCTTCGGAAGATTTTACACTTAGCATTTCTCTTGAGTGTGTAAAACTTCCGAAGCTGGTTCTTCTTTGTTCCAAAGTGCATGTTAGAAGACTTGGTTGTTTTGGTATCCTTTGGTTGCATCAACCTCTTAACTTCAAAGGTTCCTACAAACTCCCCTAGGCTGATGCTACCAAACAGAGAGGTTCTTCAGACTGGGATAGTCCACATAAGGATCTTCGGAAATCCTTTCTTCATCAGCAGAAAGAAATACAATGCTAGCGGGTTTAATAGAAATGATAGTCTCAAACTATCAGTCATGTCCATAATAAGTTTCAATATAGCACTGAACAAAATTCTTTGTAGACGAGCTCGTATATTGAAACATAGCTCATGATTTATGTGATAAGCAAGTAAAATTCTCTAACTTTTGAGCTGAAAGGTGGGCCCATAGTAGGAGTTGGATTACCAAGTGCACATCATTCTCACATGTGCACACATATTTTCTTAGTTAACTAACATATCTCATCAAAATTTGCATGTTCTGGAAATTAAACAAAATTTATTTATAAGATGTGAAATGTAAATTAGTTATCTTTGATACTAGAATATAGTTTTATTCATATGTAAGATTGAAAATGTAATGTGGTTTGGCTTTAACACTCAAATAAGTTGTTCCAAAAATTATGTCTCTATGTATAACATAAAATATACCATAATCATATACGCGTATTTAACATCAAACTAAGTATGTTATAATCTAAAGTAGCTTTAGGTAACTAAGATGAACTCATTTATCCATGTCAAAACCTACTAAGGTTCAAAAGTTGCCCAATAATCATATAATATGCCTAGCATCAAAGTGTCATTATATTGAAATTTGGTTTTATTAAATACATGAAAGTACAAAAACACATGTTAAGGGACATTTAGACCCAATAATGAATCAATAATCACATACACCTCTTTAACGCTATAATGGCTTCTTATAACATAATCTAGCTTTTATAACTTAAAAACGTAAAACATACATGTCAAGGCCCATTAGGCAAGAAAAGTGCAACATAAAATATAAAATATACGTTTAAGACCATAATGACTTGTTGCAACATAATGTGTGTTTGTGTAACCCAAAATAATACAATAACACATTTAAAGTCCCATTACGGCCCAAAAGTGGACCACAGACGCCTAGGGGTGTTAAATTTCGGATATCCGAAAATTTCGGATAGTTAATTTCACTATCCGAATCCGAATCCGAAATTTCGGATATCCGAAATTCGAAATTTCGGATATCCGAAATTCCGAAATTTCGGATTCGGATTCGGATATCCGTTCGGATATTCGAATTCAAAAATTTTTGTATTATTTAATAAATTTTATAAAAATATAATAGTTTTATTGAATTTTTATTCGGATATTCAAAGTTTTTTATTAAAATATCCTAAATATCTAAAAACATCCTAAAAATTTAATTAATATTTAATATTTTTAAAATTTTATAAAAATATATTGGATATTTCGGATATCCGAAATATCCGAAAATTCTCAAAATCACTATCCGAATCCGAATCCGAAATTTCGGATATCCGTAATTCGGATATCCGAATTTTCGGAAATCCGAATTTTGGATTTTCGGATATTTCGATACCGTTTCGGATTTTGAACACCCCTATAAACGCCTATCTTTAAAGACAAAGTTAGTTATAATGTAACACAACTTTATGTAATCTAAAATAACCAATAACACATGCTAAGACCTATGAAGGCCAAAGAAGAATTCAAGTGCTAAAAACCGTTGATACTCCATTAGAGATATTCGATAGCTTTACAAGGGATTTATGACAACCATTAATCATTATTAATGGTTGTAGAAGTGAACGTCAGTATCAAACTCGTTTGTGTTGTCACATGTGAGTATATCAAAGTCAAAATCGACGATGTCAATGGTGAGGGCCAGGGCAATGAGAAATAAGAGCTTGAAAGTGCATATAAAGCTATGATAAACAAAGATCAAATGATTTTAGCTGATAACTTTCTTGACGACAAGTATTTCGAATGAGCAAATACGAACAAATTTAGACTGGGTAGTTTACTTTTGCGTGTTTCTAATACGTCTAATAATTAAATATAATTAATATTACATTTTTCTTTTACTTGTTAGGACTTAATCAAGTGCATAGATTAGAAAAGTAGATAGATTGGTTGACATTGTATAACACTCCAAAACTAAGGTATGTTACTTTTGTTAGATTTATATGTCACATATACAAAAAAATACTTGTTAATCACTAAATTATTTTAAAACATAAAAAAATTTATTATAAAATATATCCTAGGATGTCATGTCACTATTTGAGGAACTCTCCCTAAAACATGCACTAAAAAGGGTAAGCTGTAACAACTCGCTTTCTAGAAGAAAACAAAATATTTGAAGCATATATTTTAAATTTTGTTAAAATAATAACTTATGGGCAATTAAATGACTATTTAAACGGGAGATATCTAGACAAGGGTTTATATCTTTAAGTTATTTTTAAAGATATATAATCGTAATTATAATGATCATGATAAGAACAAGTTAAACTATGCAAATTAAGGGATTGAAACTTAAGGGTTAGTTTTGTGATTTGAGAGAAGTCTAGGGATTGAAAGTGAAAAGTATAATTAAATCAATATGCAAATTAAAGACATAAGACGGTTATGGTTGTGTAAATTGGCAAATGAGGTGGCTAAACTATGTATGTATACACACACGCGCGCGCACACATAGATGGATATATATATGTATGTATGTATGTATGTATGTATGCATATATACATATAAAGGAGGGATCCTAAAAAAACCAAATAGTTTTAAGAAAATCAATTCTAACCAATCACAACTTTTCATTATTTATTTATATTTATAAGCTTCAAAGGGTAGTTTAGTAATTTTGTATATAAAATATTTTTAGTAAATGTTCATTGTTTACTAAATCCCCATTTATTTCTTCTTGATTGAACTAATCGATTAATGAATAAATTAATATATAGAGTATTAGAAAACCTAATCCATCGAACAATTGGATGTTCATCGACCATATGGATGGTTTGTCAAGAAATCAAAGTCAGAGGTTACTGGTGATGATGAAATTAAGTTGAAGGTCACATGGTTTTTAAAGTGATCAAATAGTAAGGCGGCGATGATGATGAAATAAATTTAGAGGTTAACGACTCTTGAATTGGTTCTTGATAAACTCAATCGATGGATGAATTCACGAGTACATTCATTCTATTGTCGTCATGGATGGCGAAGAAAGAAAGAAGATGAAGACTTGTTATGTAACTTGGGTTCCATATACATAACTTGAGAATAAGGCAACTTGAGATCCAAAAGAACGGATCCGAGTTATCTCTAGAGAAAAGACCAATAACATTAACAAAAAGAACATGTTAAACCATGGGTTATGTATACGTAACTTGTTAGGGTTGAATATACTTAACCCGTAGTTTTACATATGTAACTCAAAGTTACATAACGTGACCAAAGAATTCTTACAAGTAGAGATTGCATGCTTCACGTCAGTACGTTCTTGCATTAAAAATGATCTTTTATAGCGTATTAGTACATTAACTCAATATATTTTTCTAAAGCAACTTCTTTAGAGTTCTCTAACTTTTCTTTCCCCTCTTTTGTTCTTAGTTATTTATGTTTAAATTATGGTTAATATACGTAAACATATGTCTAAACATGGTTACATATACATAACTTCTATGATGATACATGTTACTTATACAAGTTACATATACATAACTCAGTAAACCCATATTTGTATATCTGTAAAACTTATGAGATCAATTTAAAAACTTCACTTGTTGTATGTGTCATAGTCATATATACGTAAAAGACAATTGTTGAATGTTTACATATACATAAGTATATGTATAGTTATTTAAAGAAACTTGTGTTTTGTTAAGATTTAAAGTCTGATTATTAACAAAGTTTCTAAAGATGATAAAAAATGCAACTTGATTTGAAAACAAAATCAATATGAGTTGAAGTAGAGAGAGAGAGGGGAGAGAGATATATTTTAAATAAATATTGTTACTCACAATTATAGTTTCCAAAATAAAAAAAATATTCAATCTTTCGTATATACCCTTATAGCATTTAATTACATATTTGCCATTGTTTTACTTTTAACTATTGATCAATCTAGATCAATGGCTCAAAAGTGGTTTTCTTAGTTTTCTTGTAAGAGTTTTCTTAAAAACCTTCCCCTATACATATATGTGAATATATACATGTATATATGTATATATGTGTATATAATACATATATATGTATATATACTTATATATACCAATATATATGTATCTATATATATATATATACGTGTGTATATAATATATATATATATATATACATATATACATATATATGTGTATATATATGTATATATAAACATATATGTATATATAACACATATATATATATATCATATATATACACATATATACACATATGTGTATATATATGTGTGTGTAAAATGTGTATATATATATATATATAATACATATATAATATAGAGAGAGAGAGAGAAAGGTTACGGTACGAAGTGTTTTTCGTGCGAAGCGTACGAAGTTATCACGCAAGAATAAACTTTACGGGTGGAATTATAACACAAGTGTAAGAATTAATAACGTAGAGATGGAATTATCACGCTTAGGTGGAATTATTACGCAAGAAGGTATTCTTACATGATAATTCCATCTCTTCGTGATAATTCAATGTGAATGTAATTGATCTTGCGTAATTATTACTTGCTCTTACGTGATTATTATTGTTCTTGCGTGATAATTCCACCCCAAAACTTCGTACGATTCGCACGAAAAAGACCTTTATATATATATATATATATATATATATATATCTATATATCTATGTGTGTATATAATATATATATCTTATATGTGTATATATATGTGTATATATATATGTGTGTGTGTGTAAGAGAGGAATAAAATGAAATCTATGTTTATAATTAAAAACCATGAAAACCATCACTACCCAATCATATAATTTATATTTGATTTAACTTTTTAATTATTTAAAGTATATTTGAGTAAATTTCAACCTTATTTTCGAGGTAATATATATTTTATAATTTAAACTCGAAGAAACGATGGCGATGATGAAACGACTTACATATATGTAACTTGTATGTGTTACATGTACACATAACTCTTATTGGTACACTTATTAACACGTATTTACATTTACATAACCCTACATGTACATAACTCTTAGTTGTATACTTTGTAACACATACTTACATATATGTAATGCCTATTTTCATGGTTTTCATTTATAACATGTTTTTCAAGGGATCCCTCCCCTATATATATATATATATATATATATATATATATATATATATATATATATATATATATATATATATATATATATATATATATATATATATATATATATATATATATATATTAATAAACAAAACAACAATCAAGTGGAGAGTTATACGAATGGTTTCAAGAGTATATTTGACCCATGCTACATCATAGAAGATGGGTGGCCTAAGAGGTAACCTTTCGTCTAAAATTTAGATTTAGGACTGTGTTGGGATATATGAAAGATGAAGATACTGAAAACTAACTACTAAAGGTTTCTGCTGATTACTGACTAAGTGTCAAATGATGAATCTACCTGCTGAGACTGCATCTGCTACTATGAATCAACATATACAGTTCATCTGCTTATCATCATATGAATTTACTTCTTAACGGACTTTATAGAAAAAGATATCAGTGCTAAAGAATATTGGTGATATCATTACTCTAAAACTACCGATCTCCTGCTGTGCTCATTCCTATCTGTATATTATTTTCTAACCAGTTATATTATGCATTCATGGTATGTAATAATGTGTAGATCATGGTATGTATATTGTTTTCTAACCAGTTATATTATGCATTCATGGTATGTAATAATGTGTGAGAAAATGGGTAAATATGCGATTGATCCTAAACCTTGAATAGATGGTTAAGATTTGTATATGTTTAGCTTTCATAGTTTAAATAACTTACACCAATATAGTTTTGAGGTTAGCTATTTTACCACTTGTGCTCCTGTATTGTTTTGTAATCAGTGAATCATGATCAAGGGAATAATTTGAAATAATTCATT